>WBNO01016914.1:372292-482113 GCA_013400575.1 Peucedramus taeniatus | reverse complement strand
AAAAAAAAACCAAAACACCCAACAAAAAAAGAAGAAAAGCCTAAAGGAATCAGTATTTCTTTTTTTTTTTCTTTTGTGAATGGATTATCAGCATCACCTTTATCAAACTGTAACCAGAAGAACTTTTTTCAAAAAGGCAGTAACTTCCTTGCTTTATAAAGAGATTTTATGCTTGCTCTGCAATTCTGTCTCTGCTAATTTCTCACTTTCAAGAGGTAAAAAATCAATTTTAACTCTTTTTTTTTTAAAATATTGTTTCTGTTGTCAGTGATGGTTTAGCAAGGGAGAGCTTTGGAAATTGATGCAAGCACCCAAAGCATTTGGAGAAAAACAAGTTTAGAGAATGCCACTATTTCTGGACTGTCTTGAAGGATTCTGCCTTTGAAGGAAATTTTCTTGGTTTGAGAATGTTTTGATTTGTATTCCTCCAACAGTTCCCAACACAAGACAGCACATTATTCAAAGCAAATGTTCATCATAACATACTGAGGAAAATATACATTTTCAGTGCTATTGGTGATTTCAGTACTGTCAGAAATAATCTAACAAGTTAGTCAAGAGACATTTTTTAATGTATGACTTTTATATAATTAGGCTGTTTTATTCTGTGACAATTTCAAAGGCATTTAGATTCTTAATTTTCTAGGGACATTTAAAAGACAAATCAATGAGCACAGAGATCCTTGTAGAGTAACAGGACTGCTTAGGACTGGTCTGGAAAAATTCAGTTTTGGTTGTGAGTTTGTTTCTCCAGTAAATCAGTAAAAGCCCCACTATTCCTGGGAATAGGGGCAGAAAAACACTTGGAGGATCCAGTGATTCTGAGTAATGTAGAAAGGTTATTATCCTCATATTTTAGTAAACTTGGCTGTCTGGACTTCCCAGCCTTCTCCAGCCCCAAGACAAAAACCAGAAACCTTTGGGGTCATCACAATTCAGCTGAAGAACCACAGAGCCAGAGCCTTAAAGGAAACAAGCAAAATTATTTCCAAATGATGGTAAATCCAGTTTCCTGTTGATTCCTTATTTTTAGGTGTGGTTTATGAATGATAAACTAATGTATTTGAGATGAAAACCTATATAGAGGAACTAAATGATGTCTAATAAATATGACCTGATCAATTAGATACTGACAAAAAACAGGTGGATCAATGACATTGTTGCCAGATATAAAAAAAGAAACCCAAACAAGAAAACCAACAAAACCAAAAACCTCCAATAAAAGCAGACAGACTTTCCAAAATTCTGAAAATACTTTTACGTTTCTGTCTTGTTCAAGGAACACATCTGTCAGTATCTTTAATACAAATTTAAAAAAGGTTTAAGACAATAAAAACTCCTGCTGTTTGAGCACTAATGGAAACCATGGAAGATAAAGGAAAAAAATCCATGGTGATTACCACCAGGCTTTAAAAATCTCACATGTAAAAGGGTTTTCTTCTTAATGAAACAACTTAAAGAGTTTCACAAAGGCAATCTGAAACATAAAAAATGTTTATAAGGATTTTTTTTTTTGTTTTAAAAAAAAAAGTACTTCTCTTACCATTCTCATATATCTGACACTATAAAAAGTTACTCTGGGTGTTGTGTCAGTACAAATAAGAATGCAAGTGCAGCCAGAGCAAAATGCTTATTCATTGGGACAAAACTGAAACACACAGACAGTGTCCACAGCCATCAGCCATGAGAAGGATGTGTTGCAATAGTTACTTAAGTTCATGTTTATGTAAATCTGCAATTTTCCTGGTATCTGATGAAGGAAACAACACCCTGGCCCCTTGTTATCTAAATATGTGTATTAACTCATGTCATTTGCCATGCCAGTGACTAAACAGGTCACCTCACACCAGGTCAGCTGATCCAATTTTTACAAAAGGGAATTCAAAATTATTATGTCTTCAAGCAAGGTCTGCTCCACAAAATAGAAGGTCTGGTAACTGAATGGAAGGCTTGGGTGCAGAAAAAGCCACAAATGCCTAAGAAAATTGAAATTATTCAGCTGAGATTTTGCAAACTGCCTGGTGTTACATAGTGTAGGAAAAAGACTTCCCTATATATATGCAGAAATGGCTCAATATTTAGAAAGTAACACTTATTTTAAATGACTATAATAGAAGACAAATATGGCAAGTGAAATTCAAATCCCAGTTATTAAAAAAGAAACATTCCATGCCCCTTTCACCTTTCTGAAGGCCTAAATGGTAAACAAAAGACACATCATCTCTGATTCTACTAACGTGGTTTCTTCTTATTCAAGATTAACAAGATGTTTTGCAATCCAATGATGTGATCCCCATAGGAGCCTCAAAGTCCCCAGTCCTCAATTCTGTTTTATATTTCTCTTTTCATAAAACTACACTACATGAGCACCAGTCCATGACTGAAGGAGGGAGGAAACCAAACACAGACTGAAATGTTGCCAAAAAATACCTTAACTAGGAAGATTATACTAGTGAAGACCCAACATTTCTCTATTTATCCTGCTGGAGGGCACAAGAAGCAAGATTTCTGTGTTATTACTGTCAGTCAACACTGATTTTTACCCTGTATCAATGGTTAAGAATTTGATTCATCATCTGAATCACCTTCCTGAAAAATTCTGTGAAAAAAATTCTCTGTTTACCAAAGGACTAGTGATGCTTTAGCAGGATGATCAGCAGAAGAACACTGGGGTTTTTGTGTACACCTGTAACTGATGAAAATCAAGCCAAAGGCTTAGTGTGGCTGAGCAGGTGGAAAGGACTCATCCATTTCTGACTTAATGAATGCTAAATGCTACAAAGTGTGATAATTAGACATGATTTCTTTTTCTCTTTGATCACACATTTCTAGTTTAGCCATTTTTTTCCCAAAGGAAGGTAAGAGCCTATTTTCCATTCTTCTGTGAAATAAATAGTCATGAAAAGCCTAAGGACACAAAGCTAAAGAAAAGAGATTACCTGCTATTACTAAATGACAACTAATGGTATTAATTTAAAGCTGTATGCTGAGTTTTTCCAAATAATCCTCTTCCCATCAAGTCTGCAGTTTCAACAGTTTCTGTATTTCAATAATGGGAAGTGAGGTATCTTTTATTATTATTCCTCTTTGCAGCACACAAGTCAATACATGAATTTGTCAGCACACTGTAATTTTTTAAAGCCTTTGCATTTCATGAAAACTTTTGGTTTCATATTTACTTTAAGAAAACTGGCCTCATAGGTGAAAAATCTGTCAAACCTTCTACCTCTAAAACCTTTTAGTTTTTGTTGCAATTCTACTAGAAGTACCGAAGGCAACCAAAAAGCAGTAATTTTTTCCTTGCAAAACAGATTGTTCTGACAACCACAATAGCAGCTTCTGTGTATTCTAGCATCTGCTGAGCCATAAGAACAATTAGGGTGAAATCACAGCTCTAATTAAGATAAGGTGCTTGACTTCAGCAGGGGTTGTGATTTCACTGGGGGAGTTCTAATTCGGGAGCTGTTTGCGCAGTTAAGCATGTGGCTCGAGAGATTGGCATCATCCACACGCTGCAAATGCCATCTGTGTGCTCACACTGAACAGGGGCTCTCAAGTAGCCATTTCATACAATTTAATTCCCTTCAGTTGCAATCTGGAATGTAACTTTGTGAGCAGAAGGGAATTAAACGTTGCTGTGCAAAAGCTGTAATACCAAGTTTCTAGTTCAGCAACAACTCCAAATCTGTTTTTCTTCTGTAGTGACAAAGACCATTTTTTCATGGAAACATAATATTAAGCCACATGTAACTGTTACACACGACCATCACAAATTTACCTCAACAGGGTTATACAGAAACAGGTTTTTCAATTAACCCTTAACAGCCCAAAGCAGCAATATAATGCTTAAAGCCTAAAAAAAGAGGAGGATCGCTCCTCAGCTTAGGAACTTTAATAGACTTACTGAAGTATGAGTTTAAATGGTCATATTTTAAAGGGGCTTCCTAAATGCATCAGTCGAGGATCCCCTTTCCTATTTTTTTTTCTTTAACAGGCTGTAAAGAGTTAGTTAAGGTGCTGATGAGATGAATATGAAGGCAGGGCTGAGTAGGTAGGTGGGACCTACTCGTGTTCCGTTATCTTTGTTGTAAAATTGGTGTGCGATCTAACAGGACAGGCAGAAACAATTTCCCAGAAAGCAGGAACATTCAGCCATCAGCAGGCAGTTAGTTACAGGACTGAGGAAGAAAGGGGATGGCTCATTAAATTCATTACCTCACAGGATGAAGACTGCGTGCGATAGCTTGGCACAATCTTGAAGGTAATACTTCCACGCATTTCCCTCTGTGAAAAAAGAAGCACTTTGAGGCTAACACTGGAGAGAAAATCTCCAAATTGTTAATGCTAGAAAGGAAAACATCTTAGTCCAAGTATAAAAAGCTAAAATGCTATGGATAAATTGTCATATCACCTATAAACAAACATTCAAATTGTCCTCATTAATCTAAACGATGAACATTCGTTACCAGTTTGTTCACCTGACCAGGTTTTGAATGCCTAGAATCCAGAATTGTATTTTTATGTGAGAGATTCAGAGATGTGTAGGTTTCTTCCATGTTAACCTTTTCTTTGTAGCTATATTCTTGTCATCTACAGTCTTTTCTACCTAAGTGGCATTTTCCTCCCTTTCATCATACATGTTAAATAGCAGAACTGTATTCAGTTTCTGGAAAGCTGCATTTTACTGTACCAAAGGTAGGAATTTCAAAAACAGTCTTTCATCAAAACACAACATGGGGTCTGCTTCTTTGCATTTACTATTGTATAAGAATATTTATAACAAGTAGTAACTCCAGAATAGCAGCAGATTGTGACAATGTATTTTCTTAAACGGCAATCTGAAAACTCATGAATACCACATGGCTGACAACTGCAGGACTTGATCTTGGCAGAAATGGGAGCAGATCACTTCAAGAGATCTCAAGAGTTTCTCCCCTTTCTCTCTTTGGCTGGCTTACTGTGACCCCAAAAAATGCTATTTCCCTTGAAGCTTGTCCAGGATTAGTGATACCATCCAGGATGCTAAGGTTAGTGTTGCATGCAGAAAAATTAACAAGTGTTATGGAAATATCAAACAGACTCTACTAGAAAGGTCAAAGGTGGAGTTTTCCTAGAAAAAGACAGACTGTCTGAGCTCAAAGTAATCTTTTTTAAATTTGTAGTATCAGTAACTGTGAGCCCAACAGTTATAAACTGAAATAACTTTTTCTTGCATGGACATGTAGTCTACCAAGAACACAAGAAAAAGGGGAAGTTAGAACACAATTACACAAAAGTTTTGACTAAATGAACAGGTACTTTTATAGAGGAGATGAGGAAGACTTTAGGCACTTACAAGCATTTTTTGTAGTTGTTCTACAGTTTGATTTGCCACACTGATTCCATTTATTTCTCTGATTTCGTCCCCTACATGTAGCGTACCTGCAGAGTTAACAAACACAGAATCACTTCAGGACATGTTTCTACCAACTGAAATAACTGTAACACAGCACTAATATTCATACAAAGGCATAAACAGAAAACAACATTAAAAAAAATTTCTGCTAGATTCAGAAAAGGACTTTGTATTAGCTACAAATCTGTCTTTTGGAGTGCAGTGAATACACAGCAAGAGATGCCCAGACATCTTCTAAGTTAACAGGAAAAACATGTTTTTGTTATGAAACAATAATATTGAATCAAAACCACCATATGGCCTGGAATAGTGTAAAGATTCTCTGATATTATTCAAAACATAAAACTGATGGAATTACATACTAGACTGAGAATCAGATTCAGTAACATTCCTCTATCAAATAAAATCCCCTTTTCTGCATCATTTCCCATTTCTGTGACTCTGACAGAAGTGAATATTGTTATGTTCATGACTGTAAGGAGAAGTATACATAAAAACAGGGAATAAAGAGTGGACATTTGGCAGACATGTCAACAACAAACAGACAACTTTTAGTGACTGACACTGGTGTTTCATTTTTATTGAATTCTCTGGAAGGTGTGAGTAGATGGAATTTTTGAAAGCCTTTTTTCCCATTTCAACTCTGCCACCTTTGGAATAAGAACACTTTCAATCACCAGGACTAGACAGAGCTGGCCTAGAGACAGGAGGCAACTTCACAGCAGCTACAATTTTGTGAATGGGAATTGCACAGTTTGTGCTTAATATTGCTGGACCTGAAATATACAGTTCCTGGAACCCAAACAGCAGATTTATTATCCAGACAGACACTGCTGATATTGCCTGGCAGTTTTCCATACAACAAAAAGAGACAGCAGAGAAAAATGACCTAACACTCCCCAAAATCAATACAAGGCACAGGCCCTACCAACAGGATTCAGAGATGGTGTTGAGATTACTGTCAAATTACACTTGTGTTGTAAAAATAACAGTAAAAATATTCTAAATACAGGTATGCTGAATGAAGCAGTGAAGCTAAGATGCATTTAGAGCACTAAAAGAATTAGAAGCATTAAAAAAAAAGATGACCATACTACAGAAACACTGAAGTAAAGCTCATTTTCAAGCTTAGCTAGATGAAGCACATAGAGAATAAGTTAAATTTCCCAAATCTTTAGAAATAAAAGATACTGCATAATTAAAAAAAAGAGTTTTAGTGTGCACAGTTGGATATTTTACCCAATTTTAGCAGCTTTTAAAAGTTTTATTAGGCCCATTATGGAACAGTCATGTGAAGCAATACTGTGCAGAGCATCACCACTACCTAAGCACAGTTGGAAGAAAACCTTGTCCCTGTGAATCTTAGAGCAATCTTCTTCTAAAAACTCACTTTCAGAAGCCAAATAAATTTCAATTCAGAAGATCCTCCAAAGACATACAGAATTCTCTCTGAATTGCATCTTTGCTTGTATTAAAACTTTTGTCTTTCCTGTCTCCTGACAGATTTTACCATATCAGTGAGACAAGGTGAAAATACGTTTTGTCTTCCCAATTACCTGTTCCTAGCTTCCTTTGAAATAGAACAATAGGCTAGAGGGAACTCTGGTCTGAAAAATTAAGAAAATTTTTGTTTTCATTACAAGAAAAAGATGGCAGTCTGAAAAAACTAAAGTAACCCTTGAATGGCTGCAATCCAAACTTGCAGCCAACAACCTAGTAGGGAAGTTCATCTTTTTAAAGTGGGACAAAACCCAGTTACTTCTGGACATCTGAACACACAAAATGACAAAAAGGAGAAGACTGAGGACAAGAAAAAAAAAAGCATGTTTGCAGGATTTGTTATGATAGTGAAAACTGAAAATAAAGATTTAGAATCTAGGCACAAGTAACATTTTTATTTCAAACCCCATTTTTGTGATTCGCAACACCAAAAATGTAAAGCTCCTCAAGAACTGTGTGGACAAAGCTCTTTCATTTTTGCAAGGGAAAGTACTGTTACTTGTGTAGGGATTTTCTTTTTAAACAGAGGATTAAATAAGTACAGCTCCAGAAATCATTGGTGTTGCCATCTCTTGCTGAGCTATACTCAGTAATAAGATAGTAATTATCCTAATTAAGACCTAAATGAAACACAGTGGGCCCTCACCTCAAAACACTGGCAGATATCTGCAACTGGAAGGTAACTAAAGCAGCTAGCAGGAGTCCATGCAGTCACAGAGAAACTCTGCTATGGAATAGTAGCAATCAAAATCAGGAGAATGTACACAGTTTGTACAGAAGGATCTAAAATAACTGTGTTTGAAGACAAAACTCTTCATGAGATGTGATTACCTTGCCGGTGAATCATTCCTCCGTGCATAATTCTTGCCACAATGCAGTGGTTCAGCTCATTCATTTTTAAAGTGATGCCCTAGGAAAAAAGAAATGTTTATACTTTTAAATAAAGTTTAAATTAATAAAGTTTAAATTAAAGTTTTAAATAAAGCTTAATGTTTAAAATAAAACATTAAGCACTGTGATTCTTGAGTGGTTAAGAATACTCACATTTCCTGAAAGCTTGAAGGGAGGGTATAAATTTTAAGCTTAAAATAAAATCATTGTCACTCACTTCAGGATGAGCAATAAAACCAGATACTAATAGTGAGGATGCAATACTTCAACATATGAGTATACAAGGATCTGGTTTGTTAAAAATGTGATTTTATACTGAAGTGCAAATGCTCCAGTTGGGTTTAAGGACTAATTTGCTATAACTACAACAAGGTTGCTTTTAAACAAACCCAGCCCTAGTGGCACAGCAGCAGTGTGAGTGCACACAAGGCATTTCTAGGAGGGTAAGTATCTACAGCGGCTGCTGAACCATTCCAGTTAATTGAGACAATCCCACCTCAAAGTGAGGAAACACACTAAAATCATCACAACACTGGTCTTTACCAGCACAGAGGGAAATAGTGAGCTTCCCTCCATACCATGGGCTCATCTGTGTTCTTCTGGAACTGCACCAGCCGGACCCGTGTCACGTTCTCCATGTCCATGTCGCCGTTGGCGCTCTCCGGGGAGTCCCCGTTCAGGTAGGGAGAGGTGGGAGGAGGGGTGACCCTCAGTGCTTCGTCACTGTAAACTTCATGTGCCACTACATCATGAGTTTGAAGTAAGGCCTGGAGGACAGCACAGCAAAAAAAAAGTCAGATTTCCATCATCTCCCATGTCCCTTGCTCGTTCCTTGTAAGGGTTTTTTGGAAGCTTTTCAAGGAAATCCAAGATGTTTGTGCCCCATCTCCTACTGAAGAATTTTTCCCTTAAAGGAGTCTAAGAGAGATTTTCAGACTGCAAATGCCTATACACACACTGAGACTCTAAAGCCTGCGTGAGTTAATGTGATTTTTACTGTAGGGACTTCAATGAGAATGATGCTGCCTCCCTTCCTCTCATCCTCTCAACACCTGCAGGGTGTCAGAGTGAATCCATCCTCATGTGCATTGACAGAGAATCAGGAATCTACCCTTCTGTGCAAACCATTCTATAATAATTACTCTAGTAAAATGGAAAGCTACTCAGAGACCATGGTATCTCACTCTAATAAAGGCAGACTATGGATCAATACTGGCTGAAAGAGGAAAATACTGTTTCTTTGTTGTTTCCTATCATAATTGCTTCCATACTCTCCCCTTCCCCCTCCCATCACCCTGAGTTCAAAATGCTTGACAAAAATGAAGAGTGTAAACCAGCAAACTGCTAAAATACTGCCTCATTAGATTTCATTAGCTACTTTAGTAGCACTTCTAAAGTGTACCTTGTTATAAAAGGTAATTTCTTAAACACTTTATGTTCCCAATTCTCAAATTGATTTGAAACTATAGTTGGGAGTCAGCACTATAATGATGGAACAAAATTCCCTAAACTAACAATGCTTTGCCCATATTCCCTCCCATTTTCCCAGTGTTTCAAGCCCACTTACATACATACTATTTTTAGTTAAATACTAACCTGAATCTGCATTTCCTATTTTTCATCTTATTTTGTCAACCACTAAGCTCAAACTCGCAACAATTCCTCTGCATTAGTCTGCTCTACTGAAGCAACACTTTATATTAGAGATCTGGACCATATAAATAAGTTAAACCACTTAAACAATATTTAATTAAAATTTGATTTATTTGTGTGTCCATTTATATGTGGTTACTCCAATGTAGGTTAATGGCTGGACACAGTGACCTTGGAGGTGCTTCTGTGCCCCTGCCTGTATCTGTTATGCTCTCCATGCTTTAATATTACATTTCTTATGTAATCCAGGTCCTTGCATTGTTTTTCACATCAAATATTTGCTCTGCTTTATAATATTTTTAGCAGTAATATTCACCTTATAGAAGGTCAAAATATGGCACTTCCAGCATTTTTAAAGGTCCATAATTATACTAAATGACTTCTGAATATGTTCACAAAAATGAACACTATTTCAGAAATACACTGAAGTACAGCAAGCTCAATTTAATATTGAAAACATTTAATAAAAATATTCCTATTGGACCGTACTTAAAGATGCCTGTTTTCAGGCATTTCTGCTAATTTTGATAATGTGTTTTTTGCCTGTTTTTCCTTTGCAGAACATGATAATCCTGCTAAAAATTAGTTTAATGAGAACAACTGCTTTATACTGTACTGCAGGATCACTGCAGAGAGCAGCACAGGAAGGCATATGATGATGGATAAAACTTCAGTATGTCATTAAGCAAAAGTCTCCTAGCAAATATGTCAATTGCTACAACATACTAAAATTATATAATAGAATCTTTTACACATGAAACTGTCATATTCGAAAAACTACTGGAAGTCATGAAATGGAATAAAAGCTCTTTGAAATGTGTACATACATAATAAATGAGGTACTTGACAATGATTTTAGAATTCTTAAATTAATTATCTACATGGAAAGACCTCCATGCAAAATTTACACACATTTCTTTAAATTAAAATGTTAAACATGCACAGAATAAATTGATAATTTATTTCTGTAGCCATAAGGCACATGAGGGCAAAAGAAAATTAGAACAGAACACCCTGAAGATCTGTTACAAACATGGTTTGTTGGCTTTGGTTCTGTGAAGGCCTGCACAGTTTAACCCACTAACACTATGGTTATGTAAACAAGACAGATTATACTCTTTTTTTCCTCTGATCAGGGGTACACATTAGATTGAAAAAAAACCAACTAAAATAGTCCATTATCATATAGGTGTTAATGTAAACTCCTACTTATTACACCTTATTGATTACTGAATCAAAATGCATTAATAACCAGAATATTGCTCTGTACAATGCCTGGCAAACACATGGAGTGTGGGTTAACAATATTGGTTTATCCAATTATTCCTTTTCCTAATACTTTCCTTTAAAATACAAAGGCTTTTGCTCTGAAGGGACGTTTAGCAGAATGCAACAAATGTAAGAATAACTTCCTTAAAGGTGCATCTGGGAGCAGGAGTGGGAATGATGGAGAGCATGGAGCTGTCCCTTTGGCATCTGGAGACTGTGGTATCTGCAGGTGTGGATCCACACCAACTCATGCTGGTTTAACTGCTGCTTTACATTCCTCCCTAACATGAACTGTTTCTTTCCCCTGCTCTTTCTGGCTCTGGCAGCATCCCTGATATCCTAAATTCTTTTTGCTAAATGGTTAGTTGGGGATTTTTTTTTTTTTTAGGAGCAATTTTCTACTAGTTCAGCCCAGGACACCATTAAAGTACAGTTCTAGATGAAAGCCAGAACTACAATGGAGAGGATGAGAGATGAGGAAAAGGGATAATGGGACTTCACCAACTGGCAATTTAGCCTGGGATATCACAGATTCACTTGCTGAAATTACTCCTCATCAAAAGTACTTGTTATGGAATTGCAGCTTATTCCTTATGAAAAATACTTTTCATAGATTTGCAGCAAAAGAATTCCGACAAATGGTTTTAGATTTATGAGCGTATCAGGGAACAGAGATACCTAAAAAAGAGGATTTTCAACTCAATTTTCCTGTCACTTGATTTGATACATGAAATTTCTATATACCACAATCACTTTTATTGATGCCTACTCTGAAAATAATTTATATTTAAAAATGCTCTTTCTCAACAGTACTTAATGTTTTAGCAACACTGTGGTGTAATTATACACAAAAAAAGTAAATCAAATGAACCTGTCAGATTCCAAATGAAGCTGAGTAGGGAAAGTCAAATTCTTGATTTTAAGCTAACAACAGTGTATAGCAGATTTAAACAAACATGTTTATTTCTTAATTTATGAAGTTCAACTACAGCATAAACAAAACAAATCCTTCAAATTAGTAGACTTCAGCAACTTGAACCAAGTTACAAAACAGTAACATCCCTGAATTTAGGACAATTATTGCCCTCAAATCAGATCTGGGAAACAGACACAGTAAGTGTTGATATGTAACACAAACTCAACAGACTGTACAAACTATTGATTTGTTGTAAAATAATATTAAATAAACACTTATTTTGCAATGAACTCACACACCTTTATACTAAGAAGACCTTTGGAAAAAGAAAAAGGGAGATCCCAGCTCTATCTAAAAAGGATTTTGGACATCCAAAAGGATTCATTCTTCTTTCCATATGAAACACAGACCTCCAAAATCACAGTGGAACTGCCCCATAATTACATTACTCCAAACTGCTGACAGTTTTCAGCACAGTAATGAGGACCAATAGTAGCAGAAACACAAATTCTTTTGCCAGAGCAGCAGGTTAGAAATACTTATTAATAGGTGTATTGGATGCAGTTCTGTCCCTTGCAGATTATAAGAATTTACTGAAGTTTTCTAACATCAAGAATATTAAAAAAATAGGGGAAAAAACCCCAAACAAGAGTAGGATCTGCTTACCATGAAATGAGGTTGTGTTAAAATACGCTTTAGCTCCTTTGCATCATTGTTCTCTGGGTAACATGAAATTTCTTCCAATACCTGCAAAATAAGCAGGAGCAATGTCCCATAGTAACTTTCTTTTAAAGCTATTGGAGAAATGAAACCCCTCACTACTCAGTCAGAATAACCCCAAATGATTATACACACACCAACATTTCTGACACAGAGAAGGGTTTAAGAGAATGTGCCCCTACCCAGCTGGCCCAAGAGAATAAAATACCCTGTTCCAATATTCTCTCTGAAAGAGATTAAAGCAGAAATTTGAAGGAATTTTTCTTTTTTTCAGTTCATAGAAATATGCATAGATACATGTACATAGCTACATATACATGTACACATATATACATATTTATGTGCATATAGATAAGTACCTAGGTAGGTATAAAAAATTTCCAAGAGAGACAAAGAGGATTTTTTTAATTAAATTTGTGTATTTTTTTCATTCACCTTCCTCTGCTGCATAAAAATTTGGAGAATACTAAGGACTAAATACATGGGGACAGGAATGGAGTCCTAACAGGTGACATGCAGGACCTCCACCAGTTGTGTTTTCATACATGGTTTCATGCATGTGCTTTCATATATTTCAATTTATTAAAACAACTGGTTTAAAAGCAGAATTAAAAACACTCATTAAAGACACCAAATCTAGGTGGGCCATCTGCTACCCCACCTCCAAGCTCCAGATTTTATAAAATCTGAGCCACTTTATCACTGGGGAAGGAGGAGCAAAGAAGCTTTAACTCATTTGCCTGCAACCTGATTCTTACACCTTAATTTTCACATGCAGCTAGCTGGACAATGATAGCAGAATATTTTGCTTCTGAAAGCACCTCCCAGGATTAACTGACAGCAAATTTTACAGAATAGGACTTGAGAGCATCTATCAATATGACTTTAGTTAATACGTAGATTTTTAGAGTCTTCCTCCTTTAATAGCATAATACAATACTGATTTGGGTTTTTTACTATTTGCCATAAATAAGCAAGTAACATACTATTTGCAAAGTATAAGAATTAAGAACATCTGTGTCTATCTTTGGTCTTAGTGGGCTGCCTTCACTGCATTTCCAAGTCCGCTCTTCTTAGACCTAGCTATGATAAATTTGGGTTTTTTTTTCAATTTAAAAACCTGATACTTCAAAATATTTATTTTTGTGACTGAATTTTATAAACATCAGATTTCTGGTGCTGATAAATAACCTGAATAAGAAAGATGCTGCAATTACCCAGCAGGAATGTTCCTTTTAACATCACTATTGTAGAAGAAAAGGTTAAATGATTCAACTGAGTAATATTCATAATCCTTACACAGATAACAGAACTCTGAAAGTTTATGCAACTTGTTACATAACTTGGGTAAGCAATGGTAATATTCCAGAAATAATTCAGATAATGAGCCAGAATACAACATCTTAACGAAGAAAAGTAAGTTACAGTTTAAATACAATCAACCTTTCAAAGTAAAAAAACCCCATACTTTAAAGCCATTACCTCTTTGGCTCTCTGTACAGCATCACTTGGAGGATTCCTGATTTGTGGTGAAGATTTTGTGTTTATTTTGTCATAAAGCTGAAATAACAAGAAAACAAACTATTGAAATCATATGCTACTTTATATAAATCAACGAGTGTTTACAATAGCCTGCTTATATTACCAGGATTAGGATGATTGTTAAACTGCAAAACCCCCAGATGTTCTGTATACAAAATCTAGCAGCCTAGGCTTTTGGCTTTTAATTTTTAAACATTTCCTGATTTGAACAGTGCCATAGATTCAGAGTTCATAGGATGACATGGGAAAGTTCAAGAGGTTAAGGGCTTCTGCAAACCTCCCATGCTTTTAACACAGATTTACAGAAACTATATTCTTCTACTAGGAGTGATCCTATGAATCTTGAACAAATGCTATAAACCAAACATTCTGCTATAAAATCAAGTTAATCTGCATATCTCACTTTTCTCAATAAATCAAACCATCAAACTTTCTGAACAGTAATTTAAATAAACCTTGGAATATGGGAAAATGCTCTTGAAGACAGAACGTTACAAAAGCCAAATACTTAGAACAGAAAAACAAACCTTCCAAGAATGAGTACTCATAAAAAAGGGTAACCTGATTTTACTAGGATTTTCTGTTAGACAGAAGAATGTCATTGTATTTAAACAGGCTACTGCAAACCTTCCACATCGATTATTTAAAAAAAAAACAACAACCTTTTAAAAAACATTCAGCTATGCAAAGGACAATAGAAGAAAGATCTTTCTTCAAGTTTCAAATTAGAGATAAGACATTACAGGCTCTTTTTCATACAAACCTAACAGACCGTACATGTTTTAAAGGAAAAAAATATATACTTAAGAATAAACAGGTACTGTAAAAAGCAGTATTTTCAAATATAACCTTACATTTCAAGTGATATAAAGATGTTCATGCCTGTAATTATTTTCTAATTATGTTAGACTATTTCTTTGATATCTAAGACAGAAAAAAGGCACAAATAACATTTTTAGGGAATTAGAGACATTTTTATCACAACAAGGGTGGGGAAACACTGCAACAAGTTGCCCAGGGAAGATGGGGAATCTCTCAACTTTGGAAACACTCAAAATTTACCTGAAATTCAAAATAATGGATGTAAAAAAGCATTCAAAATACAAAAGTGACTCTAAAACCTTCAGCAAATCCTAACACTGCTGAGGATGAGGTGACAAGAAAACACTGCTTAGGCTGCTCAGCAAGGAGTGCTCAGGAGCTTCCTCTGGAAGTTCCCAGCTCCACTGTTTGATTCAGAATGGCCCTGGATGTTTGAAAAAGGGAATCCTGCCAGGACACAGAACTGCCCTCTTCTCTTTCTCACACAACATGAAATACCATTCAGTTTTAGATACATAAACTGCCATACATGCAATCCAACATCACCATCACTTCCCTGGGTTAACAATTTAACAAACATGTTGAACATTTCAAGCCCATACACAAATAAGCACAAAACCAGCAAACAGTGTCACTTCCAAAAAACATTCCCTGCAGGACAGTTACACCACTCTCTTGGGTAAAGAAAAGTAGAAAAGTCAAGCTAAATCAGTTTTTTCCAATGCAACAACTTCAGCTTGTGCTGCCAAAACACCACTAAACTCCACAGTTTAAGCAGCCTTGAAAGCTTTGAGACAAAAGCTTTCTGCTAGCTTGTAGTTCAGGAGATACTTTATTTGTGCACACAATTATTTGTTTTACCTTTTCTTAAATAAATTAACAAAATCTACCCAAACTCCAGCAACTTCTAATTGCCAAGTTCCACCCTTCTATGCCTGTTAAGAAACTGCACTGAGCACTGTTCTGACCAAAGCACAGCAGAAAATGCACGATAACCACCAAGAATATTATTGAATATAATACGAGTAATGAAAGAGTAAGAAATTTTTTTAAGAGTAACGAAATTACAGAAAAGTTACCTTGAAAATATTTTTATTTCTAGCAATGGTTGAAGATCTATGTTGCTGAAGTTGCTGATTTCCCTTGTTACTGTGATCCAAAACAACCAGCAGTTTACAGAAACAATTTTTTTCCCACTAACATGGGAGAATTATCTTCTGAGATTAGGAAGAAGGCAAAAAGAAAATTAGGGAGCAGAGTTCCTCAAAGAATGCTTAGAAAAAAAATCAAGGCAAAGTTCAGACTAAACAAGGGTGTATTTATTTTTCCACAGTGCCTTCATGCTGAGAAATGGCACTTAAATTTCATCTTCTAGGATTTCTTATTACTGAGTTTGCTTTGAAGGCACCAAATTATTAGGAGGAATTCTGACAGCACTTAAAAGAAAAACCTTAATATTTGAATTAAGGTTTAAGGATTACCCAAGGCAAGGGATCTACTCATTGTGGTGTTAGAACAATGCCTCACCCAGAGAAAGGATGAGGATTTGGTAGATGCACTAACATGAGATCTCTTCATTTTGAAATGGCACACTCTAATTTAAGTTAGTTCATGGATTTTTTTTTACAAGAGGCAAGAGAAGCAAAGCTTATAATGTGCATTAATGCACCAGAACTGGTGAAGCAGCTCCTCCTCCTTTGCAATTTTTGAAAAAAGACTGGTTTTGCAATACTTTTCAATATTTTTGCACTTAAATACTAGCTGTAACAAAAGCAATTTAGAGTTAAGGAATTTACAGCTTGCATAATTAATTTGTGAAAGCATTTGAATGTAGAGGTTTCATTCAGACATTAAAAAGAACATTTGCTCCCTTGGATGTAAGAATTTAACACACCTTTCTTTACATGAATGTTTTACAAAGTGTGTAAGAAAATTTTGAATAAAACCTGTTTGCACACATCATAGATTAAAATAAACATTAATTACACTTACAGCCAGGCTCTGTATGCTCCCTGTGGTAGAGAACACACTACTTTGTGCAGTTAGCTACAACATTTTAATCACAGAAACCCATCCTGTTCACAATGTTGCTTCCTTTCAGCAGCCCTGCAAATCTAAGTCCTACAGGGACCATAGCAAAGGTGGTTTCTTGTGGAGCAGAATGAACTGGCTCATTCTTCACTGTCCTCTGCAGAAAGCTTTTCTATGCAATACCAACAGACTCACAGCAGGACAAAATGTGTGCCCTCATAATGGCTTTCTTTTGCTGGGAGTCTCTATTTACCAGCAAATAACTCTGTCCCCTCAGCCCAGGAACCCAACCTCCAACAATTTCACTCAGCAATAAACATAAACATATCAATTAAAATTTTATAATAATTAAAAAGTAAAATGCCACAGCATATGTAACTTCCAGCATTTCCAGACTTCTGAATACTTTGTACCTCAGTCTCACTCCTTTGCATTAGTTATTCTGCATTTCCTAGAAATAAAATTGAAACAGAGAGCTTGCTCTTGACAAGATAAATAATCCTAACTGATGTATTAACAAAACTTGATATAACAAACATACATTACAGCTAATAAACAGAATAGTACTGCTTATCAAAATCACAAGTTTTGATTTAAATTTTGCATGCTAGAACACAAAAGCTGTGAAGAGAATACCCACAAGCTGAGTTGCTATCAGTTGACAGCTTTTGCAGTGTCAGGACTTTTGTCTTCTGCCTGTACAAAGGAAGCTCATCTCTTCTGATATTTAAAGCAGACAACCCAAAGCCTAATCCACAATCAGGCAGTGAGACAAAACAACAAACTCTTCTCTTCTGACTAGTTTTTCAGATGTGCAGAAATTCCTTTTTAACCATTTCCTGTAAGAGGAGTCAGAATACTGTCCCAACACAACCCCCTTTTAATGTCACACTGAAAAATTTAGATATGTCACAAGTAGCAGAAACAGCCTCACTGCCTGGTCTGATCTTGAATGTAATAAAGATCAGATCACACAGTGAAATCACTGTATTTTATCTACCCAAACCTCTGTGAGGCAAATGAGAAACTTCTTAAAACAAGAGCTACTGAACTGCTAGAGCATAAAGCCCCCTGATCATTCAATACAAATACACATTTTGTGGGAATCCAGCTGCAATTCAGACCAGATACTCAGCTGCCAACCTCAAATATTAAGCCCTCACATTGAAACATCTAAAAATAATCATTACAGTATGTCCTTATATATTTACATTTCTTAACAGTTTAACCACAGGCAACACAGTGATATTAGAGGGCTGTTTTTCATCACTTTTAGGTTATTGGACCATCTAAAAAATTCTCATCTGGAGGTGATGCCCCTTGCACAGCAACATTTACTAACAAAGAGGGTTTTTGCTCTGTTATCTCCCACAGCTCCCCATCCTGATTCTCAATTCACCCCAGAGGTTTTATGTACTCAAGAGACTGAAAGAAATTCACAACCCACTGAGTAAGTAATACTCACAAGTAGCAGTATCAAAGAATGGCTAAAATTAAAGGGCCAATTAGATAAATGCTAGATCACTTCATTCTTTCTTCTGCCAGTCCTGTTTCACATCTCCTTTTCCATGCAAAATATTATAACATTCCCATGGGTGCCTCTTTTCCTGGGATTCTAAGCTCTCAAGGAAACACATCCCTGAAGCTAATAACTCCTACTGGAAAACACAGGGGAGCAAGGTCACAGCAGAGGCCTTATCTTCAACCTTTTTTAAAGACAGTTTACTCTTTCAAACCCTCTGTTCTCTGTTAAGGACTGCTCATGAAGTTCATTTTTACCATTTCAGCATCAGACACGTAACATTTCTTCCCAGTATAATTCTACAGAACATGTTACAGCTCCATCCTGTATCAAAACCCAAAGCATCTTTCAGACTCTACTTTGTGCCTGCTAGAGCATTATGTTACAGCCCTCCACAAGTTCAAATCTTTTTCTGTGATACACTTGCTGTAGAAGAGGAGCATCATCAACATTTGCATGCCAGTTCCTCACCCACTGAAAGGCTGAGCAATGCAAACAAAACTCATTCAACAAAAGGGTTCAAGAAGCAGTTTATCAGCTAAAATCAAGATTCCCTGACAGAGTGTTCACAGAAGACAGTCTGAAGCAGAACATTAAAATTCTGTCTGAACAAACAAGTGCTTGTTTCTGTCATGCCCCAAAACTGGCAGCTGCCAACACTGCAGCTTCTTACTGGAAGCACTCAGACTTTGAGTAACCCAGACAAGGGTTAAGCAGATTTGAAATACTCAATTCCTGTGTGCATATTCCAGCAACACATGAATAACCTTTCCAGTAAAAAACAGTTGCAGTAGCAGCCAGACTCTGAATTTCAATTTTAAGTTTGAACATTCACATGACAGAACAGAAATACAGTCTTCAAATTTTTAGAGGAATTTTTATCTGCAAAAAAGCAGGCCAACTGTACCTTGTTTTTAGAAGTCATCTATATTCCTACACACTCATAATGTGTCTTTTAGAACAGAGTTACACTTGGTGCTACCTGTACCAGAAATAAACATAAAACCAGATTTTCTTACACCTTTACCTACAACATGTAAGAGAAAATTATGCCGACTAAACTCAGTCAGCCCTTTGCAATTTCAGCTTTTACCTGAAGCTGCTTTTTTTTCATCATTCCTCATCTGGGCTTCTTCACTTGTTTTGTTATAAACAAAAATGTAACTTTTTGGAGGTAAGAATAGAGGAGAGAAACTCAACTGGATAAAACCATTTTTCTCTGTGCATTAGCTCAGTTCCCACTGCATGTGACTGGCAAACAAGTGTGTTGGAGAGAGTGAGAATGACAAACTTCACTGAACAAACCCTGAAATCCTGACACACCAGTGAAGCTAAATGCCAACTGGAGAATGTTTAATACATATTAACAGGTTCTTAATGACCACATTTCTGAGGCACACAGAAGATAATACCTGTTTCTTAGGGGTCATTGCCTTGCTATGGGAGAAGGAGATAGATGAGCTGAGCTACTTCAAGAACTGATAGAATAAAATTCCTGACCCTTCAGTGTGTTATACATGACAAAGTGCATGTCAGACAGGCAGACAGAGTTGCCAGAACAGCATCTTAGTAAAACACAAATGATGAAGGTTTCTTTTACTGAGGAAGAACATAAATGACAGGTGAGAGATACAGTTCTCTTTGGCCAAGATGGAACCCTGAAATGACTGTAGGCTTCTTTGAGAAGGAAAACACATCCCCCAGCCACAGCCAAAGACTGTGCATCTATTGCCTTTGTAGTGATCCAAAGGCTAAAAAGGATCCCAGAAAGAAATCCTGTTCACTGCCTTCACAGGGTCTGTCAGTGGCAATCTGGTGACATGAGAGCTGTAAGGAAAGCACACAGCCCTTCACCTGTGTCAGCAGCAGGGAGAGATGCCCTGTGGCATTACACATTACCAGTCAATATTTTATCATGGATGTCTTCCACTGACATATTTTGGATGCTTGGAAACATGAAGGGAAACAGAAGGTTAAGGTAAAGAACTCTGAAAAGGTTTTTCATCCTGTTATGTAGCTAAGTTTTGGCATATCTGTTGTATATCTTTTAATCAAAACCTTAAAAAGTGAAAATGCATCCAAGTTTAAATTCTCTCAAAAGGTTATAATGCTGTAGCAAAACTGCAGGCAGTCATGAACTGTGGGGAAATCACACAAAGTTCAGTCTGAAACAAAGACTACACAAATCTCTGCAGCTCCACACACTGATACAGTGAAAAACAGATTCAAGGACACATTTCTGCTTACATTGGTTCAGACCCCACAGATATTCAGTAATATCTGACTTGTATATTCTATTTCTTTGCAAGGGTTCAAGTTTCTACTTTCAGTGTACATGAGCTACGAACAAATTTTAGCTCTGTTGTAGAACATATTCCTTTTTAGCAGAGATTATCAAGTGCTATGCACTTACTCTGTAAAATCAAAGCCATAACACTTCAGAGGCAAAAGAGCCAAGGAAAGGACTATATTTGTACAAAATAAACTCCAGGGTGTGTGTATTTCTCCCCCCACAACTGACTTTTTGAATTGTGCCTCTGTATTTGCTTCACAGTTACCAAGAAGGTTTTTATTTATTTATTTATTTCAAGTTGTCTCACAGAAGTACTGATAATGAATGGTTGTGCTACTCCTCAAAGTCACAGCAGACATTATTTTCTTCTCTTTCATTTCAGGTGTCCCTAAATGCCTCATCCATGTATGATGAACCCAGATGCCAGTGTCTGACAGCATTTTATTTCCTTACAAAGTAGGACTCTAACCAAGTAATTTGTCTCCTATTTTAAGGAAAACACATATTAATATTCATCATAAAAATGTTATTGACTGTAGAAGCTGCAGTTCTCCACCAGTGACAGCAGATGCTGAAGACATGCCAGACAGTACACAGACATAACCAGACTTTATTCTGTTCACACTGCAAATGCTTTAACATCTTTTGCAAAGATGAAATATGCCAAACTAGGATGACATAAAGGTACTGCTTTGCACATGGCAGTACCAACAAAACCAGCACAGCAGTTGGAAAACCAATACAATAAAATTCAAAGGTCCCATTTAAAAAAAAGCAAAACACTCTCACTCTGGAATGTTCCAGTAGTAGTGTTGGGAAAAACTTGGGCTTAGAACAAGTTGAGAAAACTTGGGCTTAGTATTTCCCAAGGTACTCTGACATATTACTGACTTCAAGGACACAAAAATCCCATTACTTCAACAACAGAGTCACTTTTTTTTTCTTTTTACTGCATCGGATATAATTGAAACTGATCTTAACAAAACCAAGGCAAAGCACTTAGAGATGACACCATGCAGCTCATCAGACAAAAGTAAATGTAAAAGAGGGAGTTTAGATAAAGGCACTGGTAAAGGGTCTAGAACAGAAGTCTAAACAGGGGAAGCAGAGAACCTTGGGGTGTTTAGTCTGGAGAAAAGGAGGCTCAGAGGAGACCTTATCACTCTCTACAACTCACTCAGAGGAGGAGCAAGCTGGGGGTTGATCTCCTCTCCCAAGTAACAAGGGATAGGTCAAGAGCAAACAGCCTTAAGTTGTGCTAGGGAAGGTTTTAGATTAGATATTAGGGAAAATTTTCACAAAAAAGGTTATCAAGCACTGGAACAGGCTGCCTGGTGAAGGGGGGCACTTGGCAGTTTTGGGTTTACAGCTGGGCTTAAACATTTTTTCCAGCCTTAATGATTCAATAAGCACCAGGAACAACTACTCCCTCAATAAAGAGTTTGTTACATGGAAAGCACCTTTCTACATCCCACAGAATAACCTTTCCCCCACCTTTCACTATGGACTAAGAACCAAGAACAGGAACTAGCAGAGTCAGGTTAGGCCCACATGGGCTTCATTCCCAATCCTGTTGGCTGAAGTACCTTGTCAGGGTTGGATCATCACCCTGAAGAGAAAATGCTAATGACCACAAACCTCACTCCAGGGGGATACAGAACCCATAAAACCAATTAAATCCACAATAACTAACAAGAACACAGCTCCTCCCCTGCTTTGTGATGTGGAGCACACTTTGCACCAGGAGGTGCTAATGCTGGAATTCACATATATTTTTGTTTCTCCCTATTCACATAAATTTCAAGGATATTCTGAGAATAAAAACACACTGCAATGAGATCACCAGCACCTAGAACAGTCAACAGGCCCCAGCCAAGTACCTGAAGGACTGGAAGAAGGAGGCAGCAAGGGCTGACTGAATTCAGAGACAAGCAGAGCTCATTGGGATGTTCATACATTGCCTTTTGGGTTTTTTGAATGTAAACTAAGTGCAGACTGAAGTATCACTCCAAAGTTAAGTTCCCAGAACTAAGAAAGCTGAAGCATTATTCAAGATTTGTGGCCCAGGTGCTGTAGTCTTTCCTTATTTTTGTCATTTCTCAGAGCAGATCCCAAGTTCTAGGAGAAATAATAAACTTAAGAATCTTAAGGTTTATAAGGAAAAAAACCCACACAGTACAGGTAGCCCTTATGGTGAAAAAGAAACTTGAACTACACACTCAATGCAAGAAGAAGTGAAGAAAATGTAGAAAGTTAAATATGAAATTGATCCTCAGTGAAGTTAATTAAATGTTCCACAAGTGTCAGGAATACAATGCTGCAGTTCTTTGATGCAGCAGGGCCCAGTAACTTAAAAACAGACTGAAACAATGGGAATTTTTAGTTCCACATAAAAAAAAGAAGTCTGTGGATTTTGGAGTAAGAGATGTTGGTGCACACAGACACAGTGACACACCTCTTACATAGAGGAGATTACATCAGGCCAAGAAGAATTGGCTAAGTACTAAAGTTCCCATTTTAAGTGCATTATCAAGCTGAATTTCACTTGAGGATTCACCACATCAGTATCAAGCTTATAAATACTCAAAATGACAGAATATTAGTTAAAAAGAAAACAGGTTAAGCATAACAAAGTAACTCTCACAGTATCATGACAACTTAGCCAGAATCTTGCATTGTTGGAAAAGTGGTGGATACATAAATTTCTCAAAAATTACTCTCAATTAATACAAAAGTAACTGTTGGCTCATATTTATATTAGCCTTGGGTTTAAGAGACCCACTCACTTATCACTATTATATATTAAAAAAATGTGGAACAACGCTTTCTGCTCTGAAGACTAAATATAAAATAAATCTTCCATTTAATTTGCAAGGCAGAGGAACAGGAAGAACAAGAAAACAATGAGAGGATGCTGAGTGGCAAAGTGATCCACCTATCCCAGTAGCAGAGAAAATGAAATGCAAAGGTATGATGGAACATGAAAATGGAAAGTATTTTAGAGAATGATCACGAAATAATGCAGAAGTAATTCCAGGATAGCCTCTGCTTTTTGTGTTCTTTCAGACAGAGCTTCCAGAGAAGTTACCTGTTAGAGAACAAATGCACTGCACTGGTGGTGATGATCCAGCCCACCTGCTGAAGGAATTCTCCACAATTCTCCCTAAGGCTTGGTCATTGTTCTGTCTCCACTGCTGGGAAAGGAGTTCCCACTGCAGTGTGGGACAGTCCCTCCCACTCCCTGGGGCTGAGCACACTGCCTCTGCTCTGGGATAAAAGCCAGATTTGATTCCCCAAATAGCAAGGTGCCTTCCTGCCAACATAGTTTCTTCTGTTTTTTTATAACAAATATTTTCCATGTGTTTTTGTCTTACAATGATATGAAATAAAGGACAATTAAAAATATGAAAACAATGGGTTTTAAAAATGATAAATTATTATTTCACTTAAGCATAACATGTTCTGAGGGATTTTAAGCAAGACATCCATAACACACTCTGTGATCTGTTTTTGCAGAAGGGAAGCATTCAGGTTTCACTAAAACATGTTTCCCCTATAAGTGTTAACAAAATCAGTATTCAAGAGGGAAAGGACCAATGTGCATCCAAAAAAACTCAAACCACACTATGTGATTCACATATCAAATCATTCTCATTCAAATCAAAACACAGTAAAACTGGATAATCTAGGAAAATATTTAAGCTTTTTATACATATCTGCTAGTTTTATTTTCTACATAATATGATAAATATTCAACCAGTCTATTCATGACTTAAAAGAAAAGAAAAAAGGAAATTAAAGCATCCTGAAGAGAAAAATCAAAATGTTTTTGCTTTTCCCCCTCCCTTTTAAAGAAAAATTCTAAAGTATGCATTAAAATTGTTAAAAAAATACACTTTGCTCAAAAAAAAGAGCAGATCAGGGATAAATGCATAGAGAGTTTAAAACATTGTCAAGCAGAGGGCTATAGTATCAGCCATGCCTGGACACTGCTGAGTAACAGCAAGTTTTACAAAGGACATTCAAATTTACTGTGCCAACATCCAGACTGGGAGGGTAAACAGAACAAACCAAAATAAACCCAGCAGAAAGCTTTAGCCAACCATGTAAGAAACTAAACTGAGGTTCCAACAACATTCATTCTAGCAAAAGAGAAAATATGTTTCCTTAAAAGTCTGGACATCAGGACCAAATCTGTTTGGATGACAGAGTTCAAAAGAAATCCTAAGGAAACTGTGAAGTGTGCACAGATGCAGGTTCCTGTGAAACACTACCATGAGCAACAAAGGACAACAGAGATAGAAGTGACATTCTCCTGAGAAATCAGCATGCCTTAAATATATGCACTGTGAATATAAATTAAACTTGAAAAAGAGGTGGCTGCACACACAGATATGATACAAATGGCCAGTGCAAAATTTATTTAACCTCATTTAGTTAAAACCATACGTGGGTAATGTGTTAAGCTAGCAAAAATTAAAATAAACTTTCTTGAAAGCTTGTAACATTCTATCGCAGAAATAACAACACTTACCTCAACGATTCCATCTATGAAAATGATCTAACAAACTTTAAAAATTAACAGCCAAAAGACATCAGCCTAGAGAACTATCTCTGCCTTGGGACAGACAGATGCAGACAAAGCCAGCAGAGAGGCCCCAGTCACACAAAAGCTGATATTGTTCTCCTGCTGGGTGAAAATCTCACTTGTAAATGGAGAGACATCTGCATTCAGAGCCACCCCAGCCAGGGCCCTGCAGAGGTGACCAAAGCCCTCCACCCCACAGCAGAATGATTTCTCTGATCTCCTTCTGTGCAGGCTGCACCAAGCAGCAGCTCCTGGGTTTACATCTGAGCAGAATTCCTTTGAGGCACTGATAGAGATGAAACATCATGGGTAAAACTCTTCCCCCTCTAAGCACAGCCTTGAAGCCCACTGTACTTTACAAAACAAATAATAATTGAATCAATACTCCAAAATTAGCAACCTCTTCACAATTCTTTCCAACTTCTTTATCAGTACTGCTGACACAGGACAGCAGTGTCTCCCAGGATGTCTTTCATGAAAGTCAATAAAAAAGAATTTAATTCAAGCATTTGATAAGGCTTCTAAAAATCTGTCCATGGTAATAAAAAACTGCTTTCACTACTTAAATTTAACTCTGTTTTTCCATCAAGTTATTTATATACTGTATGGCATTCTTTATCATCTAAATTGGATACTGGAATGAAAGAGTCTATAAAGCTTTATATAGTCATAAACCCAGACATTTCTAAGTGTCACAGAGAACTGTCCTACAGCATTCACCAAAATTGTGATCTTCACACATTTAAGAGAGCAAGAAAAAAGAAAAATCAGTTCAAACCAAAGTTACTCTTTTACTTAAAAAAATCAATTATTAAAAAATAAAATTCTTTTAGGCAGTGAATATTTCTATATGACTGTTTCTAGGAGGGCCTTTACTCTCTACAGTAAACAAAATTAAGTTTTTAATAATGAATTGTGAAACTTCTGTGCAGGAAAAAACCCACTCAACACAAATAAAAGGATTCTATAAAAAGATGAAAAAACCACACAATGAAACTATTCAATAAACCCATATCAGGATATGCTTCTGTATTGCAGAATTTGGCTGAGAGTGATTAACGACTTTCTAAGCAGTTGGTACCATTTTTCCCCTTGTTTTGAACACCTTTGGCCACCAAGTAAATTGGAAGAGAGCCTTAAGACAGTTATTTAAACAAATTAATCAATTAAAAACAATCAATTGGATGATGACTTCTGTGGCCTTCAGAGGTGCCTGTCCTCATAACACCCAAGTTAATACATTACTGAGAAAGAAGATTTCTGTTTTGTAATCTGAAAAAATCCCAACACATGAGTAACTTGCACCCTTAACAAAATGATTTTTCTTTCTTTTTTGGCCTTCAGAAAAAGTTATTTCAGAGATAAGATATTCCAGCAGCAGGCATGATCTACTATCATGTGCTTAATCTAAAAATAAGGATAACTCTTGAGAAAGAGTAGGAACATGAGAACAAATTTAACTGTGGAAAATGGCCACAGAAGAGGAACAGTAGTTTAATGCAAAGTGACAGCCACAACTTCCCAACAGAATAGAAAATTCCTACTTAGTGTGATATAAGGCTTTATAGGTCTGGTGGCTGCAGTAACCCCAAATACTCTAAGAGGAATAAACAGTTTCCCTGACAGAACTTAATCCAAGTACAATTGGTGATTTTTTCTGAGCAAGAAGTTGGAATAGTATTGATACAAAACCAGAAATCAATCTCCCACATGCAAGTTACTGACATGAAAAAGCTACCTTTCAAATAACACTAACTTGCTTCAAGCTTTGAAATATGTATTTCAAGACACTGCACTCTTTCAGAATTTTATTTTGTATTTTTCTAACTAAAGTATCCTTGGGAAGATTCTATCATCTCCCTTCCACATAGCATAATGAAACAAAAATGCTTTTTGATGGCAATTTGTTCTTACAAAGATAAGATATCTTTATAAGCTGCAATTAAATGCATCCCTCTCTGTTTATGAGAATGACTGTGATGAATGTGAAAGCTGTACGAATTCACTGCTGGTTTTTCTTATTTGAAAAGCTACAACAGACCATTACAGCAATAACAGGTCATGAATGAAGTACTAGGAACCTGACTGGTACTGTCAAGAGCAGAAAAAAACAAAAGCATTGCAGAAGCATGAGTTAATATCTGGCAGACCTGTCATCCAGGAAAATACTGAAACTAAGACCATGTGGTTTCACAATACCCAAGAAGTTATATGATAACACAATAATGGTTAATAAATATCTAAAACCTTTCTGCATGAGTAACACAAGTATTTTGGTTCTTACTACACTCATATTATTTTACTCTCCAGATTTTTTATTTCTTGTTCATATTAACTGAGCACCTTTCTGTACTGCAGCATGCCATATAAAAAGTAATTTAAGCATCTAGGACACAAGCTTGGTGAACTTAAATTGGGAAAAAAAGATTCATATTTTAATGCAAATTGCAGAGATGAGTTGCTGGAGATGCAATTCAGGAAAGTCATGAGATCCCAGTCCCTTCCTCCTGTGTGCTTCATATAATTTCATCCAATGACTGTTGATGTAAAATGCATAAACAGTTATCAGAGAACAAAGATTAGAACTGCAGTGTTGTGCCAGGGCAATGCCATCATCACTCAGCAGCCAATTCACTATCTCTGGACCCTCCAGTCCCAGGGGCAGCTGTGCTGTGGGGAAACTCTGCCAGCAGCTCTGTGTTCCCACACAGGCCAGCTCAGAACCCAGCAGCTGGGGCCACTTCCAGATTGGAATCCCTTAAACTTCAAGAACGCACAGAATTCAAGTGACTGATCAAACTGTAACAAGGGTACAAATCATTCACTACATTTTAAAGAGTTTGGACACCCAAAGACCTGTGGCACTGTTGACATTCAGCTCGTGCTCCTGCAAAGCTGCACAGAGGAACCAGAGCATTCAACAGTTTTGCAGAAACTCTCTCAAGTCTCTTCTTGAGAGTTTTTGCAGAAACTCTCTCTCTCACAAACACAATCATCTACCTGCAGATCAGACAGCTGGAATGACTCCTACTCCTGTGGCTCTTTCACTGGGTAAAAAACACACACATCTTGTTAGATTTGTGATATTCACTGAGGTGTTCAGTTTAACACATTTTACTAAAAAGGTCATCATCCATGTGATCACACAAACATTTTGGTTTGATCCAAGAGTGCGTTTTCTAAATTAATCTCATTATGCCCACCTACCATTCTTTATTTTTTACCATACAGTGTTACCAGAGCATATTTACTCTCAAACAAAATTAAAATAAAAGATGCTGTTCACCTACCAGTGGTTATTCAGTCCACAGGACTGCAGTACAACTGGCACAAAGTAAAAAACCCTTAGAACACACAGAACTGTCAGCCCTGGCTCCTCAGTGCCAGCTGCTCTGCTCTACGGATCTGCCACTGCTGTGTCACAGCACCTGCCAAGGTGCCTCTGTGCATTTGGTTCCATCTGGAGTTTTTTCCCTGGTCTTGTCTGAAAAGCAAGTCCTCTACACTAAGTATCCACATATCCCAGTAAAAAAACAACAGGAAAAGTATTTTTTCTGCTACTTTTTTTGACTTTTATTTGAGACCGCAGTGCTGTGCAGATGCAAAGTCACTGACAGCATGATGTGCTTTTGAATTTGTCATTCAATCAGTATTTTGGCACTCCATGTAAGACACTGCTGCCTTATGGACTAGCAGCTCTCCAGAACCACAGAGAAATACAGATTTTAGATGATTAAGCCTATTACAAACCGTGTCCAAGTGTGAAAGAGAAATGAGCATACCTCGGTGCATCACACAAAAAATTTCACACTTGTAAGAATGTCCCCAGAACTGGCCTAAGATTAGTACATTTAATGATAATAATAATAGAATATGTACAGTTATAAAGTTGCAATTCACATTTAAAATAAAAATTTGGCCCTTATTAAAATAAAAAAATAGATTCTGATGAATTATTTTAAAGCAAACCTATTAGCTCAAACTCTTAATCACGTACATATTCTAAAATACTCTATATTACAGTCCTAAAAATGTATTTTTGCATAAAATGCTGGATGATTTTTACATTCTACAACTAAAGAAATTGATTTTGGTATCAAACAAGAAAAGGTAATATGCTCAGGATAAAATAAAATATTTTCCAATGAACAACAGATACAGGAACACATACAAATTTTTATCACAGAAAACTTACATCTAGTAACGTGTGAAGATGCTGATCCTGGAAAACACTGTGAAGAAAATCTAAGTCTTTTTCACTGCAGTCTGTAAGTGCATGAATTTCTTCCAGGCTGTCCAGCACCTGTGAGACTGCTCCTATGGGGCAAGAGACAGGGAAAAAAAAAGAGAATTAAAAAAAATCAATAAAGCAAAGGCTCATGGTAAAGTGAACTTTGGAAAAAGAAACTTTCAATTTATCTGGTACAACTGGAATAGGAGCTTAAAAAAGCTGGAGTTTAAACAGGAAAACTCACTGAATAAACTTTACATGTATCAAAAGTGCTCACAGATAATGTAATTATACATAAAAAACGGCTTAATGGCAGAGAGGTGAAAACCTGATTTTATTAAGCTCAGCTTTGTTCTATTTTAGCCTTGATTCCAATGTCTTATGGATCACTGACTTGGATTATTGGCCCGTCCTCACCATTCCCACCCCAACCTTCACTTCTCTTTTTGAACTGTAAATTTCAAATACATACTGTACAATCCTGAAACGTTAGTAAGAATTATTTTGAAATCAAATCTGAAACATTGGTAAAATCAGGAAGAACCAATGCTTTCACAAATATTTTCAAAATCAGCATTAGGATAAAGGAGGGAAGAGGGAGAAACACCTGACTGCCAAATCCTCTGGGGGACAAAAAAGGCTCTAATGTGTTTTTGCTCTCTTTGTTCTGCTTGCCTGGTTACCTCCTACCCAGATATTACAATTCCTGCTTTTTCACCAAGGCATTGTTTTGGATCATAGGATGATGGGGATGATTTTTATATGGCATGTGGGTGAGAGAGAAGTGAGAGCTATGGAGACAAAATGGAGAAATGGGAGGCATTGTGGAAGGTGCAAGTCCATGAGGAAAAGGTGAACTCTCAGCAGGAGAGGACAAAGAAACACAACACAAATCCACAGTAAACCACCCCACAGTGGTTCTGTGTGAAACAACTTGTTTAAAAATCAGAGTATCAGTGGTGACTGCCACCTGTGTGCTTTACTAAAATGCCAACTTTGGCTTATCTCAACAGCCATGTCTTCACTTCTTCCACTGAGAGAAAAGCATCTGGTAAGAAGGCAACATATCCAGTCAGAGGCAAAGCAATGCTGGTGGTCTGGCAGTGAACAACTGAATGCTTTTTCATAAATAAATACTTAATTCTGGATACTGAATTCTAGATATTCTCTATTCCACTAATTTCTCATCAATATGCTTATTCTGTTTACTCATACATTTGCCTGTGTCTTTTTAACAAGACATATAACACCTAAAAAAATTGCTGCATTCCTTGAAATTCTATCCTCTATTGCATGAACAATTCTTACTGGCCCTCCTTAACTCAAAGCCCTTTGTACTGCATTTTCAGAATGTAATAAAAACAATGTACCAAACTGCCTCTTAACCACACAAGGAAAGAAGTTAACTTATTTCTCTGAAAATCTTGAAAAACTGGAATAAACATAACAAAATACACAAAACCTACTTACTATACAAGACTTGCAACCTCATGGCTTAGAAGGAGAAATAAATTACAAATCTAGAAACTCTTGCATCACATTTAGTACAAACCTAGAGCCTAGGACTCTCCTCACAGTTCTCTGTACAAGGTTTGAGAACCACAATATCCCCCTCACTCATAACTCATGTCTCAGGAGCAATAAAACTTCTTAGTTCTCTCCCATCAAGTGTGTCTGACTACTTACACCTATTTGATGTACTAATTTATGTTCTTTTAAAAATCTGTGTCTGTCAGCAAATAAAACAAATGGTTTGACTTTTAGTAGTTGCTGTGCACGAGGTGGGGTGGGGTGCACTGAAAAAGAGAAAAATTTACTTCCTCTTTGATAATGAACAAGGCTGCTCAGCTGAAAGGAACCATCCACATCCCTCTGCCAGAGACACAGCAGGAAGCCTGAGGAAATATAAGGACTGGGGATCTGCTGGTAAGAAGATGGAGAGATCACAGCTAAGCCTCAAAGGCAAGGGAAAAAAACTACCCAGGGACCCAAAAAGGACTGCACTGTTTCCTTTACATGTTCAGCACATCAGCTAAAGTTTGATGGACTTGGAGATCTCCAAGCCTGATGGAAAGTGCTTGACTTTCCAGGATCCAGTTGGTAGAAGAAAATTTGTTAAAATTCTCTTTCAGTTCTGCTTTTTTCACATTGAGAATCTGAATTATTTTATTTTCAATCAAAGCTTCTATTTCTGTGTTCAAAGCCCTTTCTGAGTATTTGGGGTATTTAAGGAAAATGCAAGAGAAGATTCACTTCAGAGGCCTGAGTATCTTAAGAGTCTCTAATACTGCTCAGTGTTGCCCAAAATCACCAAAACCTGAGCCAAATCAGGAACCAGTAAAAAGTGTGTTCAAAGTTGCTTGCAGTGCTGTGTTACTGTGAAACACCAAATGCTCTGGACCACCACATTTTTAATTTGACAGTATTATTTCCTTTGCAAACTTTATTTTGTGGAATACTTTGAGGGTTTTGAAATGGAAATAAAAGTTATGATTTTTCAATATTTGCATCTCAACAATCTCTTGAATATTTGAGAATCTGAAAAAAATTAGGGTTTGATCATTAGGTCTTTTCTCCTGTCAGTTGGTCACATTGAAGAGAAGGCTGTAAAATAAAGTTTCCAAGAATGTCCTTAAGAAATCTGATGTGACTTCCTGACAGTGACTTTGTTCATCTCCCAAATGACAGTTTTTACCTTATGCTTTTTTTAACCTATATATGCTTCACTAACTTCCATGCCCCTCACTCATTCACAAATAATGTGCACCTGCATGAGCAAATGGCATAGCAGCAATACACTGACAGCATGTTAGTGCTTAAAAAAAGTGACAGAAAGATTTTACAGGCATTTTTGTGAACACCTAAACTCTCTTTCTTACAGACATCTGTTAAAAAAGTCTAAAACTTCCTTTCAGAATAGTTTTAAATTCAGGGAAGAAATACTACATAAAAATATAATTAACCAACCTCTACAGCACACCTGTTTCTAAAAAGATTCATATTCAAGCTAAATTTCTAACCTTTGTGGAAAGTGTAATGGCACTCAATATTTATAATTAAAGCTTATATCCTCTTGAAACAGGATTTAACCTCTTTTCAATATCGCAAGTGCACCCATTTTAGCCTCATTTTAGCACAGATGATAAAGGAAGGACTTAAGTGAATTATTAGAGTCATACAAGCTAAAATCTCAGACTTCTCATGGTCTGTAGCAGTTCCAGACAGAATCCAGAAACATGAATATTAGAATGATGCATAAATATTAGAAAGGCAGGAAAAATCAGGAAGTTGACTAACTTGACTGGCTGTGTTCTTTTGTTTTTTAAGACTCCATAAAGCAAACTTTATTAGAAAATGCTGCTCACTGCCACAGAATTTGGTGAGATGAATCTCACCCTGCACCTTAAGTTACTGTAAAACCAGATCCAATTGCACAGGAAAGGCTGCAATTCCAGTGATATAAATAGAAGACTCTTCTCTGCAGAAACAGTAACAAAATCCACACCAAACATGGTTCTGTGAGAAGACTGCAGATCCTCCTGTAAATGCACAGTAAATGACCTCAGTGTCAAAAGGAGCAGTGACAGTCTGGGCCATGCACACAACCTTGTCCTTCCTGTATTCCTATAAGAATACCTAAGAAAGGAAGGCTGCAGCTACTCAGTTTCTGGGGACTGCCAACTGTGAAAAGTTGAAAACTATGAGCTGTCATATAAAAAAGAGGAAAAACCACATTAGAATGCTTATGACAGTCTCCTGCAGTCAGTACTAGTACATAAAATGCTTTCACAGTTAGTGGAATGACTTTTTAAGGATGACACCTAATTACTCCTGAGAAGACAGAGATGAATTGAGCAGTTTTCTGCCTACTGAGGCAGATCTGTTATTTATCAGAGATGTATTTGCTTTGTGAGGCAGAAACTTGGGAATTTCTCTTTATGCAGTGTGCAGTCAAAGTTACCAAAGGTATTTTGTGCAGGTTCTGTTACCTCATTTTTGAAGATGGCCAGTCAGAAATAGTTTTCTCTTACAGCTGAATTTTGTCTCTAGAGTCTTTGCAGTTCTCATACAGTGCACCTAAAGTTGCTACAGCCACTGGTTCATCAGGCTGGAAGTAGGCAAAGCTTTGGTAAAATAGTGTTGTTACTACATCCAGCTATTCGAGTCTGGAACAGGTGGTTTGACTAGAGAAAATGAACTTTAAAGCTAGGGAGGAGTTGCTTACTTCTCCCCAGAACAGAGTAAAAGAGAATTTTAAATACTATTCCAATAATTGCCTACATATTCTGCAGTAGTCATGTGTCCAACATCCCAAAAGTTTGCTTTTCTGAGGCTTCTCAGCTCACCAGGCAGGTATAAATGGCTGTTATGTAACAGGCAGTAAATAGAATTAGGAACCTCTTTTCATGTCACATGTGATCTGCAACCGTGTACAACTGAATAAAGTGCTCAGGTAAAGAGACTCAGATATTGCTACAAAACACAGACTACATCCTGACTGCAAACACAGTCTGACAGAGGGGAAAAGAACTCCTTGATTTATTTTTTAACACTGAAGATTACAAATGCTCATTTAAGTCTTGGATCAGTCATAAACCTGCTTTTTGTAAGAGTGGGTTTATAAATATAACCCTTCACATGAGACTGAAAATGGAATAAAAGTTTTTAAAACACCTCTCAGTTGCCCCATCTTTGCATCAGAAAAAGGCATAATTTGATACTTCTGAGTGATGAAAACCCAGAACTCAGGAAGCCTGATTTTGTTTAAACACAAAACTATAAACCCTGACCTTTTTGCCAGTCTCCTGCAATTACTATGCCAGGAAATAACTCTGCACAAGAACTTATAATAACCATTATAATACTAGCATACTTTTATGAAAGAGACATTGGCAAAATCTAAATCTCTTAGATTTGTAGAAGCACATAAAATGAAGTTCATTACACCAGCCACTTATTTGTATCTTGTTTATTCTTATCAACTACTTTTATTTGATTGGCTTTTCAACTACTCTTTGTGTTGTACTAATAGGTAAGTAACTGTCTCTTGAAGATTTTACAGGGGTATTTAAATGACTAAGCAAGGCTTTGCTGTCATTTGCAATTTCTCTATATATCACAGTTCAGTCCTTATGCCAGCCAATCTACAATAAACAAAAGCTGATTTCTCTCAGCCTCATCTCTTGGCTTCCTTCTCATGGGCAGCTGCTGGAAATGAAGTTGAAAGACCAATTCTGGCTCTCAAAGCCCAGGCATTTCAGAAGGCAGGATTTACATTTTACTTTGTTTGTGAAGAGGTCTGAAGGTAGTACATCCAGCAAGGAAAGATGAAAAATCATCAGAAATGGTTAAATTTTAGAGAGAGCTAATATCAGAATCACAACATGAAGTCACAGCATACAATCTCACAAAAAAACCCAAGCATGGGCATTATTATAAAGTGCAGACCTTTCCCCTAGTTTAACTGATGAAACTTCTCAGATTTAGAGAAAGCCAGCTGAGCACCAGCTGCTCTTCATCACTTGCAACAACATCTGCAAAAATCACTGGAGTCGAGATGCCTCTGACCTCACAGAGAAATTTGCTGCTCTTTGCTGTTTACTGTATTCAGAGCAACTCACTCTGCAGGAACAGATGAACAGCCAAAGCAGGTGTATACATGTATATGACTATAATAGTTTAAAATAAGTTGGGAGATACATGCTTCACATATACACAGCAGTGTAATTAAAATGTAAGGCAAGTAAAGGCTATATCCTGCTCAAATTTGAGCTATGTAGCATTTCATGACTTCTTCCTTCTTGGACTGAAATCAAACAGTGAAGTTTAGACATTCTATAAATTTACAAATAAGCTTCTACATACACACAGTACTGTGAATGCTACTGGGATGCAAATAAGGCAGTGATAATAGAAATATATGTATATACATACACTGTATGTATATAAAACAATCAAGAAGAGTGTAGTAAGGGAATCAGAAAGATGGAGATTTATGGAGATGACAACAACGATTCAGAAAGAAGACTGCTGGTGCAATGGAAGGGTATTGGGATTTACAACTACATTAAAGAAGGTAAGAACATCTAAGGAATACAAGAAAGGAGAGAAAGGCATGTAAAAGTCAGAAAAGAATCTAAAGGAAATAGGTGCAGGAGAGAAAAACAGGGAGAAAGAAACCTCCTTCTGACCAGCATGACAGCAGCACACTCATAGTCAGTTTGTGGAAGAAAAGTCTCTATGCACAAACAGAACCCCAAAAATCCCGGCACAGGCTCTGATGAGGTTTCTTTCCACCGCCCCCCCCCCCAACTGTTTAAAAATAATACTATCACAAAACTTTTATATAAAAATCCATTGAACTTTCACTCTTGTGTTACTGGACAGGAATTCTGAGATGGGGAAATAGGAGGACAAGAAACAACTTCCCCCACAACCTGTAAAATCAAAAGAATGAACCCAACAACAACAACGATGACAGAATCCATGACTGATCAGAAATGGAGGCAGGGACACATGTCCTGACCTGGGACAGAAGAAGAGCTGTTAATCTACAAGTCTTAAAATGCTGCAGGAAATCCCCACTTTCTATAGCTTGTTTTTGAAGAACTAGTTTTGCTGAATGAGTTGTTTTTGAAATGGTTGTGGTTTGTATCAAAGGGTCTAAAATTTCACAGCTTCTCCTCTGCTAGTATAGTCTGCAGGTTTTAGAAGTGCTTGTGCTCCCAGTTTCTCACAAAGTGTGCAGCTACCTTACAGCAGAACCTCTTCCCTACATGCCAACAACATTCCTTCCTTGAGGAGACACATTGTGGATAGTTACTGAAATCAGGTGTATGCATATCCACAGTGCATATGCATAGATCAGGTACCACATCAACACAGAAGGATCAAGAAAGTTCATGCAAGCATAGAGCAAGAATATAATATTTGACTAATATTGCAGTATATGTTTGGTGGTAGGAAAAAAAAACAAACCAACATTAGTCCATGAAAGCAATTTTGGAATGAAAATGCAGAACCAAAATATACTTTATTAAATTAAATGAAAATTAAATTTTAGTTCAGATGTGTTGCAAATATTAAATATTGGGAAAAAAACCCCAAAACTCAAGTAATTTTAATACTGCCTCTAAATCAGAATCTTCAGAATTCCCTGGAAATCATCCTTAATTATACTGTTGATTATATATTACACTGTAGACAGATTTAGTCAATATCATGTAATTTTATTTCAACAGGCAGTATTAAAACTGAAAAGAGCGAAGAGAAGCAAAAGAAAGCGGATTTTTAAACATGCAAAGACACACACCATAGCTGACTGATATGCCTTAAAGGAAAACAAAGGGATACCTACTTTCTGCTGCTAGAAGTCCTAGAAGGAAGGCAGCGTTTGGACAAACAACAAACAGTATGAAGATTTCAGAACAAGCCATTTATAAAGCTGCAACCTAGCAGACTAATTTAGCCACAAAATAGTCTCAACAAAGTGACAAGGATCCCCCCAGTTTTTTAATATAGTTTTTTCTATGTGTGAAGCAAATGGCACTGGCAGACTGGGATGGGAGTAAAACAAACACTTGGCATTGGGAAGGCAGCACATGGATGCAGTGTTAGAGATCTATTAATATCAGACTTTTCCCAACATTGGTTAAACTATTTTAAAAAACTCATGGACAAAAAGTGATTTTTTAGTAAAAATACTGTAAGAGTTGAAATTATAAAATAATTCAACATACTGCAAATGATGTATAACATATTAATATACTCAGTAAGCAAAATTTAGCAATGTTATATTGAAATCAAAGGTTTCAGTGAGAAATGTTATGTGAACCATTTAGAAATACAACCACTTCATTACTGCTTTTAATTAACAGTGTCTTTATGCCTTTTTTAAAAATTTAAACACATCAGAGCAACGAATCAATAGCTGAAAAAATCATAAAGTTAATAATGGAATGCTAGAAACACACAAACTCATGATCTCAAAACTGATAGCTGTGCTTACAGTACTAGGGAAGGAATTAGGAACAATTATAAGGTGAATGTAGTTTTTTTTTCCCCCCAAGCATTGATACTTTAAAATGTTACACAACACCCTTCGCAAATATTTACAAAACTAGTGGTAATTTTTGCATTACAAATGTGGGTTTTTTCTTACTTATGTTGATGAAACTGATGGGTTTTAAGATATGGGCTTGTATTGATAATATTTCATGAATTCTAAATCCCATAAAACAACTAATCATTCTAACTTGTGAGTTCAGCTACTTCAATGTATGTTGGAAACAGTGAGCTCACAACTTGTCTATGCTGTTTGACCTTGCTCTGAAAGACTAAGAGATTAACTTTTATTCCCATTTTTATTATCAAACTTGAAAATCAGGATCTCATGCTGTTAAAAACTTCTTGTTTGGCATGACAACATAGAGTCTGACAAAATATGACAGGATGAAAATTTCAATTTGCACACATCAATCCTGAGACAAAATACCAAAAAACATTTGTAAAAATGCTGCATATGGAGAAAATGAGGTAGAAGCATGGAAGGAGCCTCAGTGTGGCTGCTTTGTGTGCAGTGCAAAACTCTGTTGATGTGCTTATCTGCTTCCAGAGTGACCACAGAACCCTCAACACCCATGCAGGAAATACTGCAGCAATGTTACTGCTCAGCACAGGTGCAGGAGCCCATTTGGCCACTCAGGCTCTTCTCTTGCTCTGAGGTTACCCCAAAACACAGTTCAAGGATCTTACAGGAATCCAGACCTGTCTGTGGCAAAAAGCTGCTCTGAAACATCTTAGTCACAGTTCAGAGATGTGTGCCACAGACCAAGCAATTCCAGCAGACATCAGAGAGTAACAGCCTTTAACCAAAAGGTAAGGGTTGCTTTAATTAAAAGTCAGTTATGCAGTTTTCTAAAGACTATGGACTATCCACTAGCTTAACTCCAGCACTGACTCAGTTCTGAAAATGTGGCTACAAAAGCTTTTGGAAACGTGAAGTTTACAAAAAATCTCTTCAATTTATCAGTTTTTCTAACTGTTGGCCTGAAAACATAACCATTTTGAATCTACTTAACACTCCATATGAAACAGTCATCCTCAATTCAGCTTCTCGAGTCAAACCCCAAGAAGCAAAAGGAGGAAAAATTAAAAGTTTTACACTGGTGCTGTTCATTCCCCAGCCTGAGGCAGTGTTATGAAAACACTTGAAAAATGTATGTCTGTATATTCTCTATGTTCTCCTGGGGGACAAGTGGCCAGCATATGACAGAAGGAGAGGAAATCCTGTCTAGAGCTACTGTGCAATCAGGAGGTAGGAGGGCCAGGCACTGGGCAGGAAAAGGGAGGGAGGCAAATGGGGAAGGGCAGCAGAGAGCAAACGTTGTGAATTTCCCTGGCACCTTATGGATTTCATGGTCCACTTCAAATACTTCCTACTGGACCAGTTTTTCTCCTGTGACAGATTTAGCCTTCAGGGCTGCTGATTGCTAACTTCTGATTTATGTTTGTTTCAGCATATTAAAAATATCCAAAACATTTGTTGCCTTGGGGAACAAATACACATTTTAGAATGTCTTGAAGACAGGCAACCTGAAAGTCAAATGTTTCACATTCTAGAGAAGACCATTTGCAGAAAGCTTGTCAGCTGAGCTGCTTGGTGGCTTTACTGGAGAAGTCACTGAACACAGACTGTCAGCAATAAAGCAGCATTGTAGTTTAAAAGTATTTTAAAAGGTTTTATCACACACAAAATTCAGCAAGACTGGTTTCTGCCATTTTACCAACAGGACGATAGCAGGATTAATTCAAGTTTTTCAGAGGATGGTTGCTGACAAAAGAGGAAACAGACCACCCAGTGGTTAGCAAGTGGTTGTTCACACTGTACAAAGGAAAGGAAGATGTGTACAGAAAAAGCCTGGCTGACCTTAAACGAAATTTATCTCTGTCCATTCCCATCTGATTTAGCTAAGCAATTTTCTGACTTTCACTGGAAAACTCTCACACAAGAACATCCTTTGTGATTCTGCATCTACAAAAGTCATCTGACTTGCTGCCTGCAGTGCCCTCCTATCCTGGGATAATACTCTGGTAGCACAGGAAGATGCTCCAAGGTTCCAGCAACCCCAGGTTTCCATACTGAACTTTGAGGAAGAACACCTCTAGATTAATTGGGTAAAAAGAGAGAACTGAAATTTTCTGTTTCTGTGTTTGGAAAGCCCTGGAAGACAGGAAAAGTGATTTGCATAACCTAATAAGCATCTATATGTCTGTATATTTATCTCTGTAGGAGTTCTGTATTTGCCTGTTTCTGCCAAACCATTTAATTACAGTGATTGGCTTCATGAAATTTTATGGGAGGAATAATTGGCAACCACATCTAAAATACTAAATGCTCTTCATTAAGAGTTTATGATCTGAAATAACATTTTAAGGTATTAGGAAGGAAACTTAAATAACCTTAAGATAATCAAGTTTCTACTGCAATTCTTGAGTTTTCCAAACTAGTTTGGTTTAAAATCATCACAGGACCTACCCTACAAGGTAGAAGTATTTGAAAATACTACTAGTGTACTTCTGAAGAGGAAACAACAGAGATTTCAGTATCTAGGAATTTCAGAGGCTGAAAGAGTTGTAGTGTCTTTTCTTGCAAGGCTCAGTGTTCAATATTAAATATTTCATCAGCTAAAGTAGTGAGTCAGAGAAACATAATGAAAACTACCCATTTAGCATGGTTTCCTGATCACTGTGATCCCCCATCAGTTTGATCAACAATGTCAGGTTAGAGAATAACTTTGCTTTTCTAAGAATTCCAAGAATTTGTTTCAGTTATTTCAGAGATGAACACAAGCTAACAATGGATCCAGCACAGATATTCTGTACAATTTACATGTGCACTGGGTTCAAGTATTCTGTGAGCAGAAAAAAATAGAACGTGGAACTTTCCTGTATAGTGATATCTGCAATTACATCACTCTGAGGAAGACACATGTCCCTGTTGATGTGAGACTGAAACTGGAAAGCAGAACTGCTGTTTCCAGATTAGGAAAGTTGCCACTGCCAGTCATGTTGGTGGCCATTCACCACTGAAATGGGGGAAGTAGATGGAAACAAAAATTAAGGCACTGCAAGTAGTTCTAGGTGAAGTAAAACTGACTTATTATTTCTTTAAAAGAACAGCTGGATCCTTAACTGCAAGTACAAGTATCCAAAAGCTGTCTGGCTGAACTTAAGCCATGAGGCCCTGATTACCCATTTGCAAGAAATGATCTGAGATTCTCATTCATTTCTATGGAAATTATGAATGGTGTTCATGCCTAAGGACAAAGCAATCTTTTAATTTTAGTACTCAAAGTTGGATTCCAAGAAGTGAAATTGGAGAATTTCAACCAAGAAAAGTTGCCACCATTCTTATGGGGCATACAGTTCTTATATTAATGATATTGAAATAATTTATAATAACTACTTGCTTATATGAAATAGAAGGAAAGAAATAATTAATATATGCAGTCAACACATAATTTTTTCACCTATAAAAATACTGGGACAGAGAATTATCACACAGCAGATCAACACACGCAATTAAGTTTCTGAAATGTCTTCTAGAAAAGTCAGTATATAGCTAAAGTATTCTGCCAGTACTTTTAAGTTGCTTAGAAAAATTAAAGACAGTCCTTTTGGTCTTACATTTTTCTTAAAGGTTCATTTCAATTGATCCTAAATCCTAATGTTAGATCAGACAAACCAACCCAGACTTTTGCACTTTAAGTATTTTGAGCAAAGTTATGTCAAAATTAAGATTCATAACTAAGGGCTGTGTTAGTTTAGGGACTGATAAGTTATTTAAATTTCTGAATATGGGCTGTGGACAAAAAATATTTCTTGGTAAGGTCACTGTCCTGTCCTAACTCTAAGCCTAACCCTAGATCACAGGACATTATCTTCCCCTCTGAGATATGCTGGGAGGTCCCTGAGTACATGTATTGTCTCTCTCTGAGGATTTGGGGGTCAGAAATGCTGCCCAGTGTGCTTTCAACAGGACACATCTTAATCATATAGTTCTCTAAAACAGGAGGTCAGGAAACTTTGGTACATAATGACTTTTTTTTAATAAATAACTATTAGTAAGGTAATCGAGCTTTGCTCCTGCCTAAGAATTCAAGACAAAATTTCAATAAACTTTTATATTCAAGTAATATAAAGAGAAATGTGAGATTATAACATTATTTGTAATTAAATGCTGTACATACAGTAAAAAAAAAAAGAATTTCTGTAGAAGCTTAAAACTGTGCCAAGATTTTCTCTTCATTTTTGCCAGCTGTGAATGCCATTGTGACTGAAAATGATTTATCCTTTCACATGCAAATGTTAACTTAATATTAAATTTTATGGAATCTCAATAAATTAGTAAACACGTGGTACTCTGTTCAATATAGACTTAAGACATACTGACTGCAGTAAATAGACTTTCTGTTAAAATACCTGAGGAGGTGGGGTCTTCAGAGAAGTCTGGCAGCTCTTCAGGGGGGTCACCATAGAAGGAGTTGAATTTGTGGCTTGACACAGCTGCTAGTACTGCCCCCTGAATAAAAATACCCACACAGTCTCAATTACACAAAGAAGGATAATGAACATTATCAGACACCTTGGATCACTCAGTCTCCTGAGGTATCTTGTGTGCTGACCTTTCCAATGAAGAGCAAACATTTTTTCTAGTCTTCAGCTCTACCTCCCTTTCATCAGTGACCATATCTAACAGAAAAACTGGTCATACACTAATAAACAGTAAAAATATCCTTTGCAAGGGGATTCATCAGAGCAGTTCTTTATGTGAATGCATTTTGAAATAATAACTGTGAGGCATAAATTCACATTGTAGTACAATGTAAACAAAGTAACTAATCTCTTTATCTTTTCCTCTTACCTAGACTGAGTGGATTAGCAGGAATAAAAATTCACTCTTTAAAGCAAAACACTATGTTTTTATTTTAGAAATTGTCATAATTTGACACTGAAAGCACAAGAATTCTCTGACACCCATAATGCGTCAATATAAAAATAACACAGTTATAATACCCAATCACAGAGTCCCAGAATGAGTGTTACAGGGGAATTTACAAACCCAGAAAAATGGTTACCTCCTCTGACATATATTTATTTGTTCAAGCAAACTACATTTTAACCACTCAGGTTTAAATGCCTCACAGTTATGGAAGTATGGACATATTTCATGAAACATACTGCAGAACAGTGCTTTGGATAAAATGGCATAAAAAAATAATGAAGGTATGAAAGCTCAGGAAACTAAATATAGTGGCCTCCCCAGGAAAAAATCCAGGAAGTATCTGAAATTGCACCTAGAACAGGAATCAGGTCATATTCTAAAATGTACTAGATAGCATTTTAATGGAAGGATTACCTGGGCACACAAACCACCTAAGAGAAAGGGCTGTGCATGAACTGTGGCAGCTGTGCATCCTCATCAGCAGCTACATGAAACTTCTGCAAAGCAGCAGCTCAATGTGAATACCTGATTCTGAGTTTTATTACAAATTGTAAAACAACCCATGAACTGTAATGTTCCATAATTTTCTGAACCTTTCAGTGAATTCAGAAATGTTTCTGTTAAATATTCCATGACAGGAACAGAAGGAAAACCATGTTGTTTTGAGCTGAAACATTTACATTCTTTTCAACATGGCTAAGAAATAAACTAGTATGTAGTTAAACATAAATAGGATAAAATGAAGAATATGTATTTGCTCTTCAACAAAGACACTAAAAATTACTATGTTCCTTTTATTCTAAATGTAACACAATAGTAACAGAAGTGATTGCACAATTCTCTCCAGTAATTCATATTACACAGAATTACAGATTTGATTGAAGATGAAGACCTCACATACACCTTGGCTGATACCAGACAATTTGAACTGAAATTTGGAAGCAATGCACTAAGAAAGAAAGGGCAAACAGCCTAAGACATCATTTCAATAAACATCTGTGAAGGCCTGCTGCAACTTTTCGTTTTATTGCTGACTTCAAAATATAGATTTCTCTTAGCACTTTTTATATGAATGAAATATCACACAAAATTCGAGCTGTGTAATTATACTGTTTTAACACTACATTCAGTTTACCTTTAGTTTTCGTCTTGCATTGAATTTTCTCAACTGTTCTACTGTTTCTGGAAGATGAATCTTGTATGCATAGCGATCTCTCTCCTTGAAAAACCCCACAAAAAACAAACCAAAAGAACATTAAATACAAGCTTTTAATATCCTCCTGACATTAAGAAACCAGACAAGAAAAGTACCAGCTCATAAATATCCTAAGGAGAATGAGGAGTTGTTGCAACTTAAGGAAAACTTCCAGAAACTAAGAAGAATTAAAGTACTTTGACAGAATTCTTAACTTGGGCCAAGGATATTTTCTTTTTGTAATTGTTTCCCACCATGTATTAAGACCTCAGTCTTACTACTGTTTTACTGTTGTGCTGTCAGTGTCCAGCAGTGAACTTCAAAGCAGAAAGTGGTTCTGCTGTTTGGAACTCACAAACCTCAGTGAAGGAACATGTTCAAGCACTCTTTGACAGGGTGCTGGATACTTCAGGTGAGTTTGGGACGTGGGGTACATGTCCAACAGGGCAGCAAGTGCCAACCCAATGCCAGCCAGGGGATGGTACAGGAAGAATTCTCCATTGTAGGTGCATATGAAAAATGTGCCAGTGAACAATTGCAGAGACAGAAGGGACAAAACTTGCAGCAGCCAACTACCTTTTCCCCCCTAAAGCTATATAAAAACATTAATTGAATGTGTTTATCACATTCCTCTCCTGAATCAGAGTGAAACCACAGCAGTCTCTCTATGACACTAAAGATGTCTCTGTCTCATGCTGTACTTGCTCCTATCTATAAATGGTTTAGAAAGCTCTGAGTCAGCAGAGAAGGCAGTTTATTGTAGGCAAAAATGAGAGGACTGACTGGTAGAATGCCTGGCAAACAAAGTTGTCATAAACTAAACCATGTGACTTCTAACAAATAACAACATGATCAGAAAGAGACCACAGACACCAAAAGTGCAAAGCTGCACAGGCAGAGCTTGCACATGTACATAACAGAACTGTCCTTTTAACAAACCTAGTTAGCTTAGTTGCTCAAACAACAAAAATTACAGGTTTTCTGCCAAAATGACCCTCAACCAAGCTCTAGCTTTGGCATCTCAATGTGTGTATGCTCTCAAAGTGAAGAAAAACTCCAGTTACAAGCAGGTAAAACCAGATCACCTGGGTTTGTATGGTATTCTGGAATTCCAAAACATGGTGTTCATTTCCATCATCTTTGATATTTGATATATTATGTATATCCCAGACCAACAGAAAGAACTTTGGCTCTTTTGGAGTAGAATGGTTTGAACCTGCAGTTTCCCAACACACAGAAGAGCTGCCTTAATCACTGTCATTTCTGAGAGGTAAACTTCTGACCTCCTCTTATAAGCTAGACCATTCTGCAGCTTGGAATACAAGAGTCAGAGGCAGAAAAAGAGCAGAGAAATGGAAGAGTGACTCCATTCACTGGTGGTAACACCATTTACTGGGAGGGAGAAGAGCATATGATCCTGTTCTTCCCAGGTTTTTTCTTTGTGGGTTTCTCTTTGTCTCATGTAGAGCATAAAGAGAGTCCAGCAGCAGACATCAGATCAGCCCCCTTTCAAAATAAATGCCCTGTTGAAGTTAATGATATTATGACTCTCTCTACCCCGGACACCCACTTTAGAAAAGCAAAGGATAACTAGGAAAATAGTTAATTCATCACCTTCTGCCAAAGCAAATACAGTGCTCTGAATCAGTACTTTTCACCTTTTAATTCTGCAGCACAACCCATCATTCTCCAACCCCAATGTTTAGCACAGACTAGTGAAGGACTGCTGAGAAGCTACAGGTGTATTTTCTCCTGCTCCTGTTGTAAACCTTCAGCGTGCAGCAACTACTCTTCCTCTGGCTTAAAGTGTGTTGTAAATTCTGCCATCACTGAAAAACAGTTTGATTACCAGATGCCACATAATTTTATGCAGTCACAGTGGCCTTGGAGCAACACTCGACCACTTCCTTCCCTTTTGGTGGGATATTTTCAAGAATCTAATGTCAGAAAACAGCACAGTTAAGTAGCATAACCCACAGCAGTAGAGTGCATGGCTACATGAGTAACAGGAAAGAGGTTTAGATATGACTGAGTGAAAAGGAGATCAGAAATTACTTCTCTGGAATTTGAGAGCCACAGAAAGACACACTAACACCTTCTTTAAGCTTTATGCTATGCAGCCCTACTCCCTGCACTCTGGTGCTGCTGAATATGTCCAGCTGAGTTTGCTCTTAAGCAAGAGTTTAAGCCTGGCAATTATCAAAATCTCAGCCTCTGATCCTACAAAGCATTTAAAACACATTATCCCACATTTTGTACAGTTAATATTTACTTTTAAAAGCTCAGAAAACCAAAGAAATACATGTTTTTCTCCCTTAAATAGGAAAGTAGCATGTAAACAGCTGCTTTTACTACCTTTAACCAGGGGTGATTCAGTGCTTCATACACTGTTATCCTTTCTGCTGGATCCAGCATAAGCATGCGGCGCACCAGATCTTTGGCACTTTCAGAAATATGGCTCCATTGCCTAGGATTCATCTGGTTATGAGCAAGAAAAAAATTAAATTAGTAATAAGAATGCAGAAAATAACAGTGTTTATATACAATAATTGCAGAGATGTAACAGTGGTTGGTGCTTGCAAACAGTTCCATGTAATGAATGTAAAAGAAGATTTCTAAGTTTTTTAATAACTTGTAAATTGAACACTAGTTGCTATTGAAATGGCACAAAAATTGAAAACATAAACCCTGACATGTCCTTAGTATTATGTTATAATCACAGTGTAATTTCTACCTACTCTACATTCTCCTCAGATAAAAGTGACCACTCACTAGATAGCAAAAAATAATTAAGCTCTGTTTAACTGTTAATGATGCACATGATAAATGCAGAAATTAAATCTACTCCTGAAATCAATATATGGCATGAGAATTTATCTGTTTCAACCCACAATTTCATGCCAGTGATTCTGGGTAAGAAGGGAGTAAGAGAATGCTTCCTGTGAACTACTCAGGTCCTGTCCTGAAGGTGCTAGAGACAGTGGCTCTTCCCAATAAATTCCTTTCAACTTCACAACAGGTGAAGTTTTTCCACTAGGAAAGCATAAAAGGCCAAGGCAATACAATAAATCAGTAATTTGTAACACTTTCAGAGCAGAACTTTATCTTTAGGAGATACAATGTGAAGGATGATTTAGAATATATTTTCATTTTGTGGATATATGCAGGTCTGTGCCCAACCAGTCAAAATGATGTACACCTGATAAAACCATACCAAAGCAAGAAAATTGTGGATGTGATATAAAGGATTATATCCTTAAGGTATTTCTAGTATTTCTTTAAATTATGAAGAAGCTAAGTTTTACTTAGATGATAAACAGCTAATTTTACAAAGTACTAAACACAAATTCAAAATTATAACCAAACTCTTTTCAATGTTACAATCTGGTCATTTAAAGAGGTCCATTTTATTTAAGATCAGTCTTTACAAAAAATGGTCACTTTGAATTGGGGCACTCAGCAATTTTATCTGGATATGAAATGCACATTTATGCATTAACATTTATGTATCATCATAAACTGTGATTTAATTTCTTTTTCAGCTCTAATGAAATGAAGGTAATTGCAAATTTGACAGGATTTTCACTGAATAGACAAATTACTGTGGAAACAGGAACAGAAAAGGAACTAAGAAGACACAATGTACTGGTTGTAACCTTTTTTTTTTTTTTAAAAAGAGAAGTCATCGTGCATCCTTCCAGAAGGTTTTAGCTGCTTAATAGATTCCATAAAGAAATCTTCCATAAAGTGAAACATCTGTCAGTCTGTGCAATCCCAAAACTAGTCCCATGGTGAAATGCTGCTGTTTCTAGGAATATAAATCTAAAAAATGAAATATGTGTTCCTGACCAAGTACAGTAACACTGCTGTCACTTACATTTTAGTAGGCTGTTAAGGTGATACAATAAATCAGACTATCAGATAGCTTTGGGAGTTTCCATCTGTAATTTGCTAATGCACAGCTCATGTATGACCTTGGTTCTAAAGCACAGCAAAGCTGATCTTAGCCACACCGACAGAAATAGTGAAGTTGCAGCTTAAATAAATTTGTCTCCACAATGGTCTGTGGGCTGAGGCTGTGAGAGCTTCTCTCGTGTGCACACTGACCTGCCCTTGGCTGCAAGTGGCTCCTGTTGAATCATCAGCTGCACTTTACTGCACATTGTACTAAGAAGAAAAATACCTGCCTGCATTTGTAGAATAACATGTATTTTGTTTAAAATCAAGGCAATATGATGATGATGAATGTTTATGACAGCTCTGTTAGCTGATCAAAAAATTTAAACTGTCTATAAATCTGAGGTTACAGTATGTTCTACTTCACAGCTAAACCTCTTGTCTTCCTGCTGGGCTCAATGTACAATTAGGGGCTGGTTGTAACACCCATTTATTATTTCATCTGAGCAAACATTTCTATATTCTAATTCCTATCAATGATACAAAACACATCAGACCGGGGAGGGAAAATCATCTCTCTTCCTGTGTGACAGATTTCCATAAGCTTTAAATTTAAATCAGGCTAAATACAAACATCACCTTTCAGAAGTGTCACCAAGAGAGCTCATCTCACTGGAAAAGGATTCATGTATGCTGTCATTTACCTTGTATTTGCCTTTAATAATGCCTTCAAATAATCTTTCCTTGGTTCCATAAAAAGGCAAACAACCACTTAGCAGGATAAACAGGATCACACCACAACCCCAAACATCTACAGGCTTCCCATATGGTTCTCTTTTTACCACTTCTGGAGCCATAAAGTGAGGTGTTCCTACACGTCCTAAATGGAAACAAAAAGAAAATTGAGTCAAAATGATGTGTGTCAAACGTGGAAATTAAGAATACTATTGCATTAAACAAAAACAGTTTTAATAAATTTTGTTCATGGTTTAAAGCTTTTAACACATTTTTTTTACCTTAAGTTTATATTTTTATATATATGTAGTGAGATAAATCAGCATTTTCCCTTTTGCCTTATTTTTACTTTTATAAATTGAGGAATAGTCTACCCTAGCTGGCAGAATGTGAAACAAGATTTTAAAGAACATTAGGACTCTTCAGTGAAACTTGCCATATAAAAGTAAACTCATCAATTTGGACAATCTTTGAAACAGGAATTATTTAGAGAGCAAATACAAAAATACTGTAGGGTTCTAGTCCACACTGATAACTTGAAAAAGCTGCATCTAATTGGCAAGAACAGGGTTTAGTCTGATGCTCTGCTCATACCTTGGCTGGTTACTGAAACTGCCAGCAAAAATGCAAAATGCCAGCAAATGTGTTATTCATTTATTTGAAGAGGGCAGTATCTTACTGCAGATGAGAAGATAATGCTAATTTGTTTCACAAAGTGCTTTCATTTAGTGTAATTAATGTTTTCCTATGAAAACAAAATGTATTTAGTACCAACTGATCTTTTGAGCAGATAAAAGCTGATTAGAATATCTTCATTCAATTTCTATGTAACACATTAAGCCAAATAACAACAATGAACATTTTACCTCTCCTTATAAATGTTTCCCATTGTAAAGAGTTTTGTTTCCATGGCAAAAATTAAGCTTGGAATGCCCAGGTTATCACTGACACTTACAAACACTGTAGTCTTTGGACTACCCTGGTTCCACCAAGCGCTGATGGAAGAAAAAGAGCATCAGTGTAGCAAACTGTCACCACTAGTACTCCCTTCATAAATTATTGTTGCTTACTGCAGTGGATTTCAGGGGCTCCATCCCAGGCCTGCAGCACCTGCTGCTTAGGAGAGCCTAAAATGCAGCCCAGAGGATCCGAGGAGTTTGCACAGGGCACGTATTTAACTCAGTCTTGTCTTTGTAAAGAAACTCCTGCCTGATTAACCTGTCCTGCTCACCCTCTGCATGGCAGTCAGCTAAGTCACAGCACTGAGAACAAACACCTGGGAGACTATTTGGAAGTTGATTCCTCAGTAAAGACCATCCCTTTGGTTATCCCACCTAATCCAGGAATATTATCTGACCGTGTTCTTTTAATTAGCCCTTCTTGCATCTAAAATATTAAAATATTATCAGAAAGACAGCAGCTTTTCAACCATACTCTTAAGAAAAAACACCACCATGGTCAAACTTCTTCACGTGCATTTCTGTTAAACCTTTTCAATCCCAGTTTATCAGGGAATTCCTCTGCCAAACAATTGTTAGGGATCTGTCTGTGAAAAAGGGATGTTACCTCATCATTAGGCTAGGTTGGCATCTTAACAAAGTCCCTGAAGTCCAGGCTGACCTGACAGCAAAGGGGCAGTTCCTTCCTGAGCTAAAAAAGAATAAACCACCAAGATGCTGCAAGTCCAGCTCATCCCTCATATCACAGTGGGAGGAGGAAGGATATTTAGTCTGGACAGAGAAAGAGATGCACATGGGGAAAGATGACTCATTTCTCTTGTGGGCTGTACACACTTTGTAGGTGTATGCCATAATTTCAGCCTAACTAAGAATCCTCAAAGCCAAATCTTCATGATCACATATATGAGGTAAAGAATTATCTCCATAGATGACTCTCTCTCTTTTAGATGCCTGTTGGCAGGGAAGACAAGGAAAATGGAAATCATATACACATCGAATATGCATAATTTGCTGTGCTTTTTTTTCTTTTCTTGCCTTTTTTATCTGACTAAAAATTTATATCTATAAGGTTCCATCTTTTCTTTCCCCTTTGGATGCCATCACTGGTGACAGGAAAAGCATCAACATTTCCAGCTCTGCTTATGCCTGTGCATAAGCAGCAACACCTGCCTGTTCAAAGAGCATTTTTCTATCCCTTAGACTGCTGACATGATGCTCGTGGTGTACCTACCATAGCCTGGAAACCTCTAACTCAGGAGATCATCAGAGACCACAGAGCAGCCTGCCTTACCCAATCTTGTCTCAGTGGGAACTTCCTGAGACTTGGGTGCAAAGGAACCCATTTGCAATTTTGGAGCAGGTATAACCTTTCTTACTTGTTGAAAAAAAATACTTTGTGGTACTAAAGCGCACTTAAATATTTTTTATAAATACAAATGGAAAATCATATATTCTCTGAAAATTCTGCCTTCCCACCATGCTTCATAATTGCTGTTATAAAATCTGACAAGTGTAGACAAGAGGGATTACTCCGAAGACAAACAGGAGAAATAAACAGAAGACAAAATATCACAGGGGGTAACCAGCTATTTCAAAGAGGCATTAAGGTCCAGTTGTCTGGATAAAATAGTTAATGAAACCATGACCCTTACATATCAAATGATATCTAAGTTGATTTAATGTGTATTTTCAACAATTATGTGCCATCCCTCTCAGCTCAGGAAATTTCTGAGGTTTCAGTAAGAAATTGCAGAGGTGAACATGGTACAAAATGACTGTGTGCTGTGATAAGGCTTAAAGGTTTGCGTTTTGGCTCTGGGTTTTTTTGTCAATTCACGTAAGTCTGCTGGGCATTAGTGGTAACCTATAGAACATCTTGTGTCCTTGCAAACAATCACATTTTCTCTTGGTGTAAAGAGTGTATTTAGCAGCAACACATGCTATAAAAGCAATCCAATGGCATGATGGAGTGTAGGAATTTAGGTGTCAAGGTGCTGGCACTGGGGCTGCAGGGGTGGTCTCTGTGAGGAGGGGCTGGAGCTGCCCCATGCCAGACCCAGACAGTTCCAGTGGGATCACTGCAGGGCACAGCTCAGCCCAGCAGTCAGGACAGTGCTGTAAGAAAGCAGGGAAAGTGTGTGTAAGAAAGAGAAAAAGCCTGTCCAGCAAGTGAGGAGTTTGGGAACTGCCATTTCCCATCCTTCCTGAACCACCTGGGGCTGGGGGCTGAGTCAGGAGTGAGGGAGTGAAGCTGAACCTGGGAAGGTGAGGAGAGGAGCTGGTTTAATTTCTGTCTTTGCTTCCCATTATCCAAATCTATTTGATACTTCAAAGCTCCTATTTTGCTTCATCTGGTGACCTCACATCAAAATGTGAGGCTGCACCTTCACTTAGTGCTCAGGAGCTCTTACAAACAGACAAGTGATGGTTAAAAACCAGTCCCTCTCTGATCATCACACAACTTCCTTCTGGTCCCCTGGAAGTTAGAAGGTGTTTCTTCCATCACAGGCAACAGAACTTGATCTTTGTTTGCCTGGTGCAAACCCAGGACACAATAAAAATCCCCTCTGATGAACTGCTTGTTGTGGAGCAGAAGGAATAGAGGGGTTTAGTAAAAGGAAACACTACTTAGCTGTTTAAGTCCCCACCAGGCTGCTGCCACAAACCAGATGAAAAATGGATGTTACTTAAAAGCAAATTGAAAAATCAGCACTGCTAAACCCTAATACTCACTTTTAAATTTAAAATGAGAACTCCATAAATACAAAAGAAATGACAAAGAAAACTAGACTAGGTTAATGAAATCTGGTCATTTACCACTGCTAGATTATAATTAGTGGAAACACTTAGAGACAGATTTGGTTTTGGAACCTTGTTAATGCTTATTACAAGATCCCAATACTTTAGATGAGAGGGGTGAGGTAGGTACTTATGGTGGTGGAAATCACAATTTTATGTCCATGAAAAAGCAAACCCAAAAGAAGCAGAAACTTAACTGGTTGAGACTGAACTGTCCAGTCAAACAGGATTAAAAAAATGCATATATATGTGTACATATGTACTGGAATGTTAAAAAGGCTACAGTAGTTTCTGGACCAGCTGTTATCCTTGTGACCACTCCACTGGGTTCATTAAAGGAGCAAATGATGATTTTGAAGTTATTCTAGAAACTGACCTGAGCAACGACTATTGAGCTGCACCTTTGAACTGAATTTAGCTCAGGAAAATTAACAAAGTGCACACATGAACTTACACAGATGGGGAGTTTTCCTATGTTGAAACTACAAGAACTGTAAGGAATATCAGTAACAGCACAAATACAGTCAACAGACAGCAAAGTTGTCTGAAACCATGGATATTCACTGCCCTTTAGAACAAATATCACTTCTGTTGAAAATTATTTAGTAGAAAATCTGCCTTCTAAACATGTCCAGTGTAAAATTTTAAAATTCTTCTCAACAGCTCAGTTTTAAAATATTTTAGAAGCTTTCCAATTTTCTTTGGTATTTTGGGAGAAAGTCTGCATCTTTTTAGAGGCAGTGTGAGAAAGAACAGTAAGCAAAGGCACTTTTCTCTGAAACTGGTAACTTCTGCCTTCCACAGGCTTTTTATTCTTCAGAATATAAACAAACTCATGGATATATTCAAATGACTGCATGAAAAAACAACATTTTAATTGAATATAGATTGCATGCATGCACACACAGACGATTTTTAGTTGTATCCATATATGAGAAGAAATCATATGGGAGACTGGAATCAATTTTCTGTCTGTGTGCTCTTAGGTTCTTCTCTGTTCCAGAGTGGCATTAACTGAAAATCATCACTATACAAAGACACAACAGTGGCATGTAGTCCATGTGATACCTGCCTCCATCCATTCCACTGTAAATTCCTAAATCAAAGTGTTTGCTGAGTTAGGAAGCACTCAGTGCCTGGATAAGGACATGCAGGTTACACTGGTAAGGATACCTTATTTCTAGAGGTAAACTTTCTTACCAGCCAGTTTTTAAGGCATGTTGGCTGCCTGTAAACTTATAAAGTTGCTAATTTTGCTGATTTTTTCTGTGGATAAACAGAGAGCTTCAGTCTTCAGGTGCTGTCAATCTGACATCATTTACAAGCACTAAATATAAATTTTGACTTACCTTTGGTAATTTAGTTTTTATGACTCTTTCCATATTATTCCAGACAATAGGGCTATGCTTTCCTCAAGAAGAAGAGTATATACAGAGACCCAATCAGATTTTGTCATCCCTAAGGCAGGGGATTGATGACCAAGATATCAGAAGGAGAGTCTTTCAACAGCAGTAGTATCTGAACGATGTGTAAGGAAACAACTGGAACAAATAATTTGTAGGAAAAAAAATGTGAGGTACTAATAAACATCACCATCTGACCTCTCACAATAGTGTAATAAGAAATATGCTCATAAATTAAGGTGTTTCTAAAAGAGTGGGATGTCCAGAATAATGTGGAAGGAATCAAAGAATCACAAACAACAGATTAGATAGGGCAGTACTTTACTACTATTAATTCCTTTCCACATTACTCCAGACAATAGAGATGTTTCAAGCAGGCCTACAGAGGAGATGAATAGATTAAAAAAAAAAGAAAAAAGGAAAAAAAAGGGGGCAGAAAAAGGGGTAATTCAGCTTCAGCACAGAAGATTGTCTGAAGAACATGTGTTTAAAAGATGCATCAGCAGACAACTGGACCACGGATATGAGTGTCCAGAAAACAAACAAAGCAATGCTTACTTGTTAACACAACAAATTATAACTAATTCAATGGCCTTTTCTGCCATAAAACTATGATGGAGGAAGTAAACATAAATGATTTCTCAACACATTAGCCTCCTGTAAGCACTCTCAAATCAGCCCAGATGTGAAGTGGAATTTCTGTGAGACAGTAAATCACAGCTGTATCTTTTAAATAAAACAAAATCTCTTAAAGCCAAAGCTGTGAAGGGGACTCACATTTTTTTTTTATTTTTCAGGAAAATAAAGAAGTGAAAACACTACCCTGTAAGAGAAAGAAGAATAGTAGTGTAGGATCTCAGCTTACAAAATTTTACTTATCTTTGGAAAACAAATAAAAGCTTTGAAATACTGATCAGATGCTGATGATGAAAAGGAAAAAGTATCTGCGCAGTATAAAAACCCTACAACATTAACAACAAACAAAAAAAGAGTTTTCTAACCTGGGGTTTATAAAACCACCAAGATTCGGTTTGGTGAAGCACTGAGGATGTTGCCCACAGAGGTGACAGATGCTCCACCCCTGGAGACATTTAAGATCAAGTTGCTCTGAGCAACCTCATGGAGTGGAAGATGTTCTGCTCCTAGCAGGGAGTTGGACTGGATGACCTTTAAAGGTCCCTTTTCAACCCAGACCATTCTATCATCATTTTTACATTGATGAGAACAAAAAATAAGGAACTCTAAAAAATTCTGCCCCCTTTCCCATTTCATAGTCTTAATTAGAGGGAAATTTATGGCAATGGCTTCCTTGGCTGTTTTTGTAGTAAGTCTAAAAACACAACTCACAAGGAAGCAAGAGCACTTGGTATTTATGTGCTGTACTGCTACTAAGAACACATAAGATGTTTTCCAATAAGATGATAATTTACATTAGGATACTGCAGGATTTTGAGGCAGCCTAGGGCATCTAATTAATAATACATGAAAATTAATACTGGATTGGATTAGCATTATGGTACCTGTGACATTCTGCTGCTGAAGGTGAAATGTGAAAGGCAGTTAACTATCTTCAGATAAAGAACCTCATCCTACTTTGGTCTATACAGTTATCTTTGCACTACTTGAAACCACGAGAAATTAAGTAGATTAAATGAAGGAAATATCAGTTATGAACTCAATGGTTTTTGTTCCTTCACACTTTTATCCCATATACTAGCTAAAACCCAAATATGTAGCATCTAAGATATTTGATATCAGATAAATCTGATGTCACCAATAAGAAAATACTGTGAAAATTCATACTATGGTCTGCAAGAAAAACTCTCCAAGCAAGGAGACAGAGATCATAATGTGAGAGTAGTCTATTAAATCACTGACTTCCCAGAGGTTCCACTACTCCAGCTGCATCATAACAATGCAACACACATTGTTTACTGTCTTATGGAACTGTGCTGTTCCTTAAAGGAATTCACTCATAAATTATGATGATCTCTAACTCCTGTGTATACTGCCAGAGTTCCTTTATAAAGTACCTACTTCAAGGCTTCAAGTGAAGCCCATAGCACAATTTTCCACTTCTGATCATAAGAACTGAAGCAAGAAGAGACCTTCAGAGATTGGTAGCTCATGAAACCTACTGCCTGTAGCTCAGATGACAACACATGATTCTTAGCCATTTACTGCAGCTTACGGGCAAATGGGGTGGAACAAAGAATATTTCCTTACATTTTCTCCTCTGGCCTTATGAAGAAATGAGTTATGGCTACATCCTTTTTTTTTTTTTTTGTACTTTATTTTACTTACACAATCTAAATAACAACTAATAATTGAACTTTCTTAAAAATAATCTCAATGGAGTTGTTAGCTGATAAAATACAGTCACTCCTAAAATCTCCTCCATACACATTTTCATCAGTGACATCTAGCATGATGTCATAGCTTGTTCTCATGAGCTCTCTCACACTTCTGTTAAACAGCCATCTACCTGCTTGTAAGAAAGAACCCTGTAGTTACAATCCTCCTAAATTTCACAGGTCTGTCTTTGGACTTATATCAAAAGATTTGAATACCTGGGGTTTAATTTAACTTCAGTACAAAAATCCTTCCCCAGCAATTTATATACACTCTGATAAAGATGTCTTTGTCAAGTCAAAAAAATGTTACAGTCCCAAACGAAGCAAAAGCTGTAAGCTTGAAGGCTGGCTTCAAATACAGTGAGGAAGAAAATTCCCTTTAGTTTCTTTTCCTGGGGCCACACAGAATTCAGGATTGCCAGGCACAGGTGTGTCAAGGTGTACAGAAGTAGGAAAAACATCACAAACAAAGCACAGGGGATTTCAGGTCAGTAAAATTATCTTAATGCCATGATAGATTTTACTTAATAGAGTTGTTTTTTTTTTTAATGTACTAACCACCAAATGCAGGCATTGCCATGCTAAAAGGGAAATAATACCATGCTAAAAGGGAAATAATTGACTATGCCAAGTGGAATAAATGATTTCCACTAAAAATTAGAAAAGCAATGTGAAAGTGAACAGGTTGGTTATGATGCTGCTCAGACTTCTCTATTTGAAGAATTTCTACGTTTTTATGAGAAATAAGAAGTGCCTGTATATTACTGTTACTATTATGACAAAACTTATCCATAGGACATACGAATAACACCCTTAAACAAATGTGTAGATAAACACTGATTTATAAAAAATTTATAGTCCAGTTCAAACAGCCAGTATTGACAGCATTCATATAACACATGTTATAATGTAAAACTGAATAAATAAGACCTTGCCAGTTCTGTGTAGGGAACTGTCTAGTAATTTGTCTTCAGGATGGATTCTGGCAGGGAAAAAAATTGCCAGAAAACAGAGGTAGTTTGTGCCTAAAAGACTGGAATGGAAGATGAGAAGAGAGGAGTCTGTTAAGGAGACTTTCCACAGTATATAAATGGAGTGAAATTACTCTGGGTATCCCTGAAAATGAGTGGAATTTGAAGCTGAAAGCAACATGTGCCAATGAAAAGGCTGCAAATCTCTTTACTGGAGATGCCAGTTGAGAAAAAGGGGGGAAAAAAAAGTGTGTGAAGGCAGACCAACATGGCAGAAGTTGAGGTGGAAGAAGCAAAAGATACAGATAAATATCACAGTGATGAGGTTTGAGATCTTCTGTAAGAGCTGTAAACAGAACCCCCAGCACTGATCACTGCATGGAGGTGGAGCACAGAACAGTGAGTGGGATCACAGCACTGGGAACAGTAACACAAAAGGAAGGCCATGGCAAACCTTGGGAAAAATGCAGTAATTTTTTTTTTTTTTCAAAGTTGAACTTGAATGTTTTTTGCTAGACAATTGGTAGTCTGAAAGTACACTGCATCTAACTACCTCCAGAAGAGTGGATGAAACAGAAGTGGGTAGGGTTGCTCAGCAGAACATAAAGAAGAAAAATGAGATAATTATAAACAAAAGTGTAGAAACTACCTCTAAAAAAAGCAGTGGCTGAGGTACAGATAATTTGAGTAACACAAGAAAAGTAAAGAAAGCAATAACCTTTTTATTACAGCTAAACTGAATGGGTATTTTCTTGGAAAAGATGTCTCTAGTTAATAAGATACTTGGATATTTCCAGGGTATCAGCAATATTTGGAAGGGAATGGAAGCTGTTGATATGTTCATATTTTATTTGCTTTTTATTTTAAAAAATGTACAAAACTCAAATTGAAACAGAACATTAAGCGATCAAATTAGGAAATCTGAGTTTTTGAAGATGCACGGTACTGAAGAAAGTTATTAATTTTGAAGAAAAATTATTAAAACTAACAAAAAGTTTTGTTGTGGTCTCCTACTCTGGCAATGAAAGCATCAGAAAACTGATTGGGTCTTCATCTGTGCAGGCTGATTAAAGCATAACCCTATTGTCTGGAACAATATGGAAGGCAGCTAGAGGAAATAAAATCCACAGAAAACAAAACACAGTAAAAAAATATACATACGTATCAAGATATTGATGTCTTATACAATAGTTACAATGAAATTTTAAAACACAGAGAAGAATTACATGTGAAAACCAGTAAGATTTTGCTATTAAACAGCACAGCATTCTGATAGGAATTGCCTACCAAACAGGGGAGCACTGACAATGCTGCATTAAGTCCTTACTCAAGTGCTTCAATGACTGCATTTTTATTTTCTTTGCTTTATCAAGCGTGGCAGAATTAAGCCAAAGCTTGTATTAAAGTGGGAAATTCTTTGGGTTTTTTCAGTTTTATTTTGATCAAACCAGCATGAGGTCTTGTTGAGTAACATTTACAGGGATTTAATACTCAATGTGTGAATGCAGGCTACATTCCACTACCAATTTAGCTTGGCTGTGTGCATTTACCATGTTAACTAAGTCTGCAAAGAAATATTATTTTTGAGCTCTTGTTTTGCAGGCCAGGCTGTGTCAGAAGAACAGAACTCTGCAGAACAACATGCACAATACTAAAAAACTTAGAAGGAAAATTTCTTACCTCCAGCAACTAGCCCAGACTCTCCTAATTGAATTGCTACCCCAAAGCCACCAAGCTTTACTGGAGCTGAATTCTCTTTTGAGGCAAGCAGTACACAGTGTGGCTGCAAAGACAAAAATCCAGACAAATTATTACATGGTTTGAGAAATACAATCTGTATTTTAGAATTTACTTTCATAAATCTGTGAGCAGAGGTTAGATTTTGTTTTTTTACAATTATTTCTTAATTTCAATTATCTTTTCTGGCAGGGACTCCTTTCTACATTGGCTTCCTTTTTATTGCCCCAGGCATGGAAAATAAAAAAATCCTTTCAGAATTTATCAGAACTAGCAAGGAACACAAAGTGAAACCATGATAAAATGAAGATTAAAAACTTATGTCTATAATTTCTTGCTTGATATTACTTTTCCTATTTGTCTTTCATCCTATTAACCCTTACACTGTTTCAATTCCCCAGCTGAAATATCCTGCCTATGATACTTTTTGTGGGGTCTTATCCTTCCCACAGAGAACATAAAACTCTGTTTTGAGCCTTAACCACAGAATTCACTCAGCACTTCTCAAGTGCAGGAAAGAAAAGGAACACCCTGGGATATTCCAGTGAGGGATATTCTTTAGGTGTCTGAACTGGATTCCAGCCATAGCCATCTATACCTTTGATTTTCTACAAATAAGAGTGACATGTAAAGTATAAAAATGAAATAATATTATACAACAACTCAGATGGGTACTGACTGCTGTAGGAGGAAGCAACATACAGACAAGACCTATTAGAACACAATTTGGTATTAAATACACATACCCAAACAATTGCACTTAATTTACTTTAATTTACAACTTCTTGCATTTACTCAAAGCCTCTCATTTCAACACCATATTATTTAAAAAGAAGAACCTCAATTTTGTATGCTACTTCTTGAGAATACATTTCTGCTTAGATTGCAAAACTAAAAACTCAAAAGAGTGCACAGGAGCTACAAGAAGTTCAGTCTGACTACCTGTAAAGTTATCATCTCTAATCACCCACATCTTTTGGTAAAAGTTTAAATTATATGAGAACAAACACCTAGAAGACAATGTTCTTGAGATCTTCATTAAATTTAGGCCTTATCATATCAGGTCTTCTAGAATCCACTCTTAAATTTCCAAATGCAATTTTCGATTCCTATGCCCCACTTGGAAGAGTATTACCAGGTGGTATTATTGCTGCCTCTTGTATTTCACTTCTGCCTTAGTGAAATGTTAAGATGCACACTTGGGGCACTTTCACATCCTCTCGTCACTGTCATTTGGAGTGAGAACAACAATTCTAATCCCAGGCAAGGAGAAAGGTAGATGGGAGAACTACATAAACGTTTACAAAATTTTCCACTCCACTGTGGTGCTGGTTTATCTTTACCCTCTACTAGAAAAAAGTGACACTATTTCCACAAAGTATTAAAGAGATGACAGATTGTGTCAACATCATTATCACGCAAAAAGCCACTGGCACTGCCCACCAAAAACAGTCCCTGAGAAAAAAAATCTGAATCTCTGATTCAGAGCAAAACTGAGAAAAATTTTTTACAGAACTTCTCTCAGCAGAGCCCAAATAAATTTGGTATAGCCAGTTAAAAATGCCTTTAAAGAAAACATAGCAAACCAGTTGCAACACCAGTAAGAACTTCCCCTTGCTGACAATTGTAAGAATCAGCTGGAGCTCACCGCTTTCAGAGAGAAGCTGCTGCTGTAGCTTTCTAATAAAAGGACCTGCACGTTTCTCTTCCCTGTCTTCACCAGTGGTTTTGAGAACCAGCAGAACTTCTTAACACATGAATGGTAAGTGACTTCTTTTATACTTAAGCTATGGTTCTCTTAATTGTAATTGTTTTAATATCTAGGTTTAAGCATGTCTGCTTGCTTAGAGGTGACACAACTTACAAGAGTGAAAAGTTTTGTTCCCAATCTATTTGCAGCGTAACCCAAATTTCCCTCTCATTAATCTAAACCTGTCACTGCTTATACAAGTCCCCATATCAAATATTTTCATAGAAAAGCAACTTAAATATAAAGTCATTGCAGTAGATGGGTTGGTTTCAAGATGTATCTGAAAACATTGCAGTTTGAAATCAATCTCTTGAAATTACTTGCCCTGACAATATCATGTGGCAAGTATGAGAACATCTGTTTTTGAAACTGCTAATGTACCCTACCAATTTAATGCAATTGTAGGGTCAACCAGCATGGGATGTTAAAATGTTTTCAACTCTCCTCTCAATACTTCAGATTCTGTAAGTACATTAGGTCTTCTTAAGAATTTTACCTGAAGTGTTGCCATTTTCACTGCTGTGGCTGCATCACAGAATTAAATGTAAATTTGCATTTTTATGACCTAACATGCAAATTGTATGGCCTAGACACAGACCTAGCATAAAAGCTATTTTAAAATTACATATACAGCAGTGTGTTTTTTTTTTTTTGTAACAGTTGCCAGACAACTAAGTTCAGAGTGCCAAAACCACTTCTGAAAATTGTGTGAGATTATGGGGTAAAAAACTCTTTCCTCTGCAAAACAAAAATATTCTAAATAAACTTTTTCAATGGCATTTCTTGTTGCTATGATAAACAAGTTGAAGACTAAAGTTCTGTCATTATTTATCAGTGATAACCACCTCTCTAAACACCTTCATGTGACTGCTCTCCAAACCACACACTTCCAGTTTTCCTTCCTTGGTCAAGGCTGATTTTTATCTTTCACACTGTACCTTCCTGGTCAGCAATAAGCTCAGTGAAATTAAAAACTATTCAATGAAACCAAAGAAAACCATGAAAACAAGAAAGGTTTGAAAACAACCTGTTACTGCATTATTGTGATTTCCAGCTAATAGTAGTTTATTTGTGTAATACGGATTTGTGAATAGTCAAGAAAAGGAAAAAAACACATTTATGTGACGGTACAGATTATTAGACAAGCTACTGCAATAATACTCTCTCACAGGGTTACTTATAACACAGTACATAGCCAAATAAATATTGATGAATGCTTTTTTAATTCAGAACCAGTGAGTTGCATGTGAGAGATTTGAATTATTTAAAATTAACACAGATGAATTCAGACGTAATATACTTCTCTGTACTTTGTGTCAACACTGAGAATACTTAGTTAAGCTTACACATCTCTGCACCTTAGTTAAAATTCTTTCTGTGCTAGAAATGCTTGTCCTAAGAAGTGAACTTAAAAAAATTATTTATTCTTATAGATAAAGAAATTTCTTATGTTTGCAGGAAAATATAGTAGTTGACTTTTAAAACAACACAAAACAGTAGTAACGGTGTAAATACAGAAATATTTATCTGTGAGTACTCTACACTATCTGTTCTTTCTTGCCTGCAGATTACCTAGACCTACATTATTTTATGATATCTGGCTGAAACTCCTTCTATTCAGTTACAACAATACTTGGTGCACTTACTCCTTTTAGCTACTGCCTTTTATGTTTATACCACATCAGATGGTTAGGCTATAAAGCAAACAGATGCATGAATGTAGATTTAATTCTTAAAATCTCTCTTTGTTTCTTTGCAGAAGAGCTAAAACCCCTTTGCAAATGATGGCTGCAACTTCAGCTGATTTACCAACCATTGGTCCACACAAGGAAGAATTTTGGAGTAACCAAACCAACCTGACCATAAATGCCTCAGAAAGTCACAATGATGCCAGCTGTTCCTTGGATGACAACTCACTGTCACGTGCTTTGATAGTTTTTTACTCCGTTATTTTTGTCGTTGGATTGGTTGGAAATATTATAGCCCTGTTTGCTTTCCTGTGCATTCATCAGAAAAGGAATTCTATCCAAGTTTACTTGCTAAATGTAGCTGTTGCAGACCTCCTGCTGATCTTCTGCCTTCCCTTCCGGATACTCTACCATGCCACCAACCGCTGGATGTTCGGGCGGATTTTTTGCAAGGTTGTGGGAACTCTGTTTTACATGAACATGTACATTAGCATAGTACTGTTGGGACTAATTAGTCTGGATCGTTATATAAAAATAAATAAGTCTGTGAAGCGTCCAAAGATGCTAACCACAACCCGGAGTGTGCAGATTTGTTGCACGGTGTGGGCGATTGCACTGACAGGATTTACAGTGATAGTTGCACCATCTTTCTTTAAGACTGAGGACAGCAACTCCACCAAGTGCTTTCATTACCGAAGCAAACAAAATGCAGAGAAGACAGAAGCAATTTTAAATTATATCACTGTACTGATTTTTTGGATAGTTTTTTTCCTTTTGATACTTTCATATGTTAAAATTGCCAAGAACCTTCTGAAAATTTCGAGGAGAAGGGCAAATTTTCCCAATGCAGGAAAATATACCAAGACAGCAAGAAATTCCTTCATTGTTCTGATAATTTTCACCATCTGTTTTGTGCCTTACCACATGTTCCGGGTTGTCTACATCACATCACAGTTACAAACCCCATCTTGTTATTGGATGGAGATCATTCACACGTGCAATGAGGTGATGCTCATATTTTCATCATTTAACAGCTGCCTAGACCCAGTTATGTATTTCCTAATGTCCAGAAGTGTCCGTAAGACTGTATTCCAACTGATTTGCAGAAAACTTCATGGAGAGTCAAGCCTAAACCTGGAGAGCACTTCAGACATAAAACTTGGCCAATACACTCAAGAGAGATTATCTACCACCACTCCTCACTCCAGCTACTCAAGGAAGAAGTCTATGATTTAAATGTTTAAATCAATCTCTGTCACTCCAGGTCACCAATTTCGGATCACAAAATCCTCTACTCTACAGCTACTAATTCTGCCTCTTTCCTCCTGTTAAGAAAAACGAGAAGTCGTACTTCTGTTTGTGAAAATGAGAAGTTACTTTTCAGAAGAATTCTTTCACTCTTGTTTATCCAAGAAAACAAATTAGGAAGTTCTCAGACATTTTGTGTTGGACTAAACTAGAACACTAGCTCTTTAGGGAGATTTCCACAAAGGGGTTTGAACCTGTAAAAGTAAACCTGTATATGCACATTAATATTAGTAGCTTGTGTATGTAAATAATAGATGAATTTTGCAGAAAGTAAATTTTGTCCTAGTTGAAAGATCTAGATACTATTACAGATTTTATGTATTTTATGGTTTTCTCTGTTTTAATAGGTTTCCAAGAGATCAGTATTTTTACTACATTTATAAATGTATTTTTAAAGAAAATATTTGAGAATTTAGCAACATGCATCTTAAAAATGAGGTGAAGAATACAACAGCTATCAATTCAGTTGTAAGTAAAGAAGACACTCTTAGTTTTATTAAGCGGCAAAATTAAAATATTCAATCCTACTAAGACCCCTGTATTTCCAACATTTTAATGAGTGTCAAGGTCAAACACCTGAGGAAAAGCAAGCAACACTTTCAGAAAATTCTAAATAAATGAAGGAGAGATGATGTGGGTATTTCCTAAGATTTCCTTCAATGTGACAAATTTGATGACTGCACAAAGTAGTTCAGCGAGAAACATCAACTCACAGAACAGAGCAAAAAGATCAGCCAGGCTCAGCCACTGGTCTACTCCTAGATTTTCAAAGCCACAAATGCCAGCTGTATGCTTCCTCCCTGGCAGGAGACTTTTCTTTCCATGTGATTAAAATAATCATGATAATTGCTGGTGAACAGCAATGTAATAGCAATGTTTCACAGCTACAGCTACATTCTCAGATACTAAACAGCTTTATGTATTTAGGCACAAACAAATTTCAAACTGTAACATTTCTCAAAAACCAGAGAGCTGAAGGTGGGGAATGTCTGGCACAAAGATGACTAAAGCAGCACAACCATGAACAAATTAAATGTTTGGCATAACAGACCAGAAAGATGAAAGAAATAGAGGCCAGACATCAAGCTCTGTAAAGATTTATTATCTTGACACATACAAACGATAGTGCTCAACTAAGTAGGTGCAAAGAAGATGGTTTTAATATGACTACCAATAACTACTCTAATGGATCATGTGACTTTTAATGCCAAATCTGTTCCAAAATGTGTGGATTTTTACTAATTCCATACAATATTCTGATTTTTCAGAAGATACTAATAATACTCTGATTGAACAAAGTAAACATAAGGCTTCACCTCAGCTAGATATAAACTTGGTTTAATTTGGATGTGAATTTACATCATTCAGATTCAATGGAACTGGACAGAAACACATCAAACAAATTACAGACACTAGCCAGTCTGTTTTGTTTTCATTTTTTTAAAAAATAAGAAATTGGGTGTTTCCTTATCTTCAAAAGAAAAATTCCCACAAACATGTTATTTCATAAAGATACGATGGTAACTGACTTTTTTCTTAAACATTTCAGCATACAATAGAGGTGTTTGTACAATAATTTCTGATTCATTCTCACAGTAATTGCATTTCATGATCTTTTATCTATCATTTTGCCATCCTATTATATTAATGCTTCTCTTCGATTTGTATTCGTACAGTTCAATTTTATTATGCAATACTGTAGTTCTACATAATTACATCAATTCTACATCTAGTAGAGTTTATAAACCATAATTTCACAAGATATATACATTATCTCATCATTCTTTCTTTTCTATGCTTATTCTGTGAGCAGTTGGTTGATACTGAACAGCAGGTCGGGGTGAGGGTGCAGGCTGGGGAACTCAGGAGAGGACACACATGAACAGCAGAAGCTTGTACTAAATGTGATTTCTAAAATTCTTTTGAATGAAGTGTTAGACTGGAATTTTCATTTACAAGGTTTGTAATTCATGGACACAGCAGTATTGCCTAAATAGACTCAGATCTCTTCAGAAGATCAAGCAGTAGTACACGGTTTCAATACTGAAAATCCAAACTGCATTAAATGAATCAACTCTCCAGCTAAGAAATGAAAATCTGAGAGGGAACAGGTCTATAAGAAAATCTCTAAGAGCAGGCATGGCACAAAAGAGGGGAACAAGAATGACCACATGATCTTGATGAAGTGCAGCCTTAAGGGAGCAGCAGTCAGAACAAAGAGACAACCACAGAAAGCAATCAGAAAATACTTTTGGATTTCTACAACTGTAGAGTTCAGTGCTTCAAGATGTTAAAGGCTATATGAATCAACTGGCTCAGAAAGGGATCTGAAACTAGACAGCACTGTCATGAAGGAGGCAATTACTACTGACCAAGAAACAAAAGCAGGTGTATTAACTTAAAAAAAAAATATATAATCCTTACATATTTTTTTCTGCGATGAGTTTTACCAAATTTGAGGGTAAAATGCCAGGCCTTACAAAAAAATACTACTGAAGAACAAACAGTCTTGAAACATTCTGGGAAACCTGAAAGTCACACTGTGATGTGTCAAATGACCACAGAATCAGTCACTCAAATAGTGTGTCTTACTTCTCCTCTTCCCAGTGCTTCCTGATTACCTGAGTCTTCAGGTGAATTTTAACATGAAGGCAATTCTATTTATTTTGCTTTCTGTATTTAAAGGCTAACTCAACACACATCCCCATATAACTGCATGAACGTCATTTTTCTCTTTACTCAAATCTATAAACACATACTTGAATTTCAGCTGCTGTACCAAAATGTACCTGTCTTGTGCTGGTTTTGGCTGGGATAGACTTTTTCACAATGTGGGCTGTGATTTGGGCTTGTGATCCAAACAGTGCTGACAGCCCTGGGATGCTTCAGCCATTGCTAAGCAGCACTTGCACAACAAGCAGGACTTCAGAACACCCCACCAGAGACAGGCTGGGGGTGCACAAGGATGTGGGAGGGGACACAGCAGGGAGAGCTGACCCCAGGGATACCCCAGAGCACATGGTGCCATGCTAGGCAATAAAATCCAAGAAGGAAGCTTGGCTGTGTTGCTGTTTTTAGGAACTCACTGGGCACTGGTCAGATGGGGTTGCTTTCTGTCACTTTTTTTTTTTTTTTTTTTTTTTTTTTTTTTTTTTTTTTTTTTTTTTTTTGTTTCTGCCTGTTTCTTTTTCTTTAAGCTTATTAAACTTTCTCACCAACCATGAATTTCCACTTTTAACCTACCAATTCTGCCTCCCAGCCCACTGGAGAGGAAGTAAGTGAATGTGTGTGATTCAGGAGCTTTCTGGGATAAAACCACAACCACCTACTTTGGCAGACACAGGCAGGTTTGATCAGAGTGTGTCAGACAAAGCAGGAGGGAGCACCAGAAGGGGAGGTCTGTTCTGTAGCACAGCAGCCACCAGAACAAGAGGGGGAAGAGGCAAAAATCATAAACAAGTTTTCTCACTTTTACCCTTTTGATTCTCGTCCCCATCCCACTGTGGGGGAGTGAATGAGCAGCTGTGAGGGCTCACCTGCCTACCAGGGTTAAACCACAACATCAACTGTTGTGTTGTGTTTTTATACTAGCCCTGTTCAGTTGTAATGGTTTGTTCGTTGTACCTCTCTTTTCCCCAAATTTTTTACCCCAAGTTGTTTCCCACCTTCCCCGTATCAATCCTCCCTACTCCCCACCTACCATCCCAAGTTTTTGCTGAATCATTCCCCAATCTCCTCCCTGGACTTCTGTCAGTCACTCAGCCTCCCGTCCCCTCTGCCTAGAATCTTCCATCAGGGGCACTGAGTGATTGGACAGAGGCCAGGTCCCTCCCTCCAAGTGTTTCCTAATTTGCAGCCCCAAATGCCTGTTTCCCCAGTTTCCTCACCCCCATGTTCCCCCATTGGTTGTTGGGTGAATCCCTCCCTTGCTTCCACCCCCCTTTAAAAGCAGTTGTCAGGACCCAGTCTGTGCTCTTTGCAGCTGGTCACCCTGAGGTCTGGGGCTCCTCTGAGCGCCTCAGTCAATCTTGGATTACACCCCTATGAAGAGTTGGCTCCTTGTTCCTCCACTGCCATCAGCCAGCTTCTCCTCCTCTACAGGGTTAGCAGCCCTAGCTGCCCTCCTGTACCCCCTGGTCAGGAGGTAGAGGTCACCGAGTGTCATTATTGCATTGTAAAACCTTCATACCTTATCTATGTGTTAGCTTCTCACTACACTGACTCCTCTCTTTCTTCATAGCCAGCTGACTCCTTCCTGTCCCTAGCACATTCCTCACAGTACATCCCAGCCCTTACTGCTCCTCTCACAACTGCCTGACCCTTCCTCCTCACAGCACAGCCAACAACTCCATCTCCCTTCTCAAGCCTCTAACCCACTCTTATAACACCCATCCTTACTGGCTATAGCTGTGACCCATTAAGGGCAGACCTTAATTGGACATAGCTGTGGCCTATCTTGGTAATTGGTACAGCTGCAACTCCTTAGGGGTGAGATTGCCTTCAGCACTATCTCTGTTCTCTTACATTCCATCCTCCCACAACCGAGAGGACGCGGCGACAATCAACTTTCTTTTTTGCACTGAAATTAAATGCCATTATAGTTTTACACCTTGCAAACTGGTGTTTCTCAGGGCAGACAGACAGCAATTACAAAAGAGGAGTGCAACCTACACCACTGACAAACAAGTGAGAATCACTTTATTCCCAGAACTGGGAGGTTCACATATGGAAGCTTTAGTCTCATGCTCTGACAGCACAAAAGGCTGTGAGAGACAGTGTTAAAGCCTTGCTGAAGTAGAGGAATTTCAGCACTGGGAATTTCCTGGGTTTTGTTTTTTTAGGGCCAGAAAACAACTAGTCTGCATATAATGATGAAATGCAACATATACTGCCTATTGGCAATATAAAATCTACAACATGTATAAATTAAGAGTGACCATGGTTTGAGAATACAGACAATATAAATCATTGAGTTGATTGATGCAAATAAAAATAATTATGAAGAACTTAAGAGTGAATGGCATAAAAAATGCACATGTTCCATCTGAGCATCTTCAAATACATTTTAGATAAAACACACCATTTGTAAGTTAGGTGAATGGAAACAGTCCTCTAAAAGAATAAGAAAATTGCTTGCTACAGCTTAGAACCAACTGCAACTGTATTCCTGTGACAGGAGGCATTTTAAAAAAACTTACAATACCTTATTACTTTGCTACTGCTCTTAGTAATCCATTCCAAAATAAATTCTGATAGACTCTAATTCACTAAACAATCTATTATCATACAATAATTCAGAAAAAATGCAGCAGTTATCTCTTCTTACAGCATGAGTTATGATCATTAAATTATAAATACTGCAGGCAACAGTCAATAACCAACCAAGTAATACTACCAGTTAAAAAAAAAACAAACTGCTAACTGGAGTTGTTCACACCCCTCTCAGCAACTTTTCAGGATACGCATTCTTGTATCTAAACCTCAGTGGAACAACACAGTAACATGGACTTCTAACACTACTGTAAGATGCTATTAAACATGTAATAAATAGAAGACTCTCTCTGTTAGAATGATTTTTTAATATAATATATATTCAAAAGTGAAAAACAAGGTATAATTAACTCTTAACAAGAACAAGAATTAAAGTAAATGCAAACTAATTACAGCTTTACAACCCAATTACTAATACTGCACAGCAAATAAATGTAATTGTAAATGAGTTCAGCTATGAATTCAGAATAGGAAGCCAGTTTATATATCCAGTATTTTAGAAAAAAAAATTAGTAATAATGAGACTGAACAATGATAACAGATCATGAGGTGAATTCTCACTATCCATGCTTAAACATAAAACCAAACTAGCAAAACAAGAACCTTACCAAACTTCCGTTTTTATAAAGGAACTTATTTATAGGTGTTCAAAAGCCTTATCTTACAACCACAGATGCATCGGAAAGCAGAAAGCCCAGAAGTTGCAACTTCTGTGGAGCTAACCAGAGTTTGCTCTGTGATCATACCTATGCTGTGGAGAAGGAAACTGCCCAGTGCACACCTCTGGATGATTTCTGTGAAACACTGCATTTCTTGGACAGTGAGTCCATTTTCCCTGCCAGAACCCTTGGATGCATCAGGTGTAAACTGCTTCCCCACAATCCATCACCTGACCAGACAGAAGGGATGTGTCCATTTGGTCACTCATGAGAGGACAGACGTGGACACAGCACTATGGCATGTGGCCTTTGGGAATAGACAGCTTGGTGACAGCTCGTGGAGCTGAAAAACTCTAAAATATCACTGAAAAGACAAGTTTTCATGCATAAAATAGCAGCACAAAGGAAAGTGGGCAGTCCTAAAGAGAACCCCTCCACCCCCAAAAGAGGAAAGCACTATGTAAAGGATTGCAAGGTGTTTCTGTGCCGTACGTAAAGGACTGTTACAGCTGCTCTTCCATGCTATCTCCATTTTTTTCCCCTAATGGAGCTGATCCTGACTTAATTTCAAAGCCTTTTTTATACAGACATCATATTTCCTGAACTTTAAATGCCTACCTGCCTCCTGACATTGTAAAAGGGAAGTGTGCACTCTGAAAACCTAGCTATGTCAGAGAGAAATTTTTAACTGCACTCTCCAGGTTCCATTGCCATCGTTTTCACTGCAGCAGTGGAGATTAAACAGATATCAGACAGAAATATTTCCTCTCAGCAAAGGAAGGTGTCTGCAGCTTGTATAGGTAAGCTTAAAATTACCACTTCTTTTTTTAACATGATGAAATTTGGTCAATTACACAAAAATTTTCATTAGACTTCTAAAATGAGTAAATTCAACAATTACTTTGTAAATTCAACTCATTATAATAAAAGAATTTAATACATTTTGGTTCAACAATACATATGGAACTTACTGTATACTAAAATGCAAAAGCTATAAAAGTTAGTTTAATTTGCAAGTTTGTCAAACACTGCCTACAGCACAGTTTTTATAGTTGGTGTCTGGGCTTTTTATCATTGCTACACCGAATTCTCTTCAGCATCTGAGTTCATTTGTTTAAAAACATTATTATTATTAGTCTCTAAGTTTGAAATCTGTTATTTATTTTCATACAATTTGATATGAAAAAATAGCTAACTGGGGTACACTCCACTAAAATACGTATGCATATCTACTCATACAACAGTAAAAACTCTCCAATACAGGATTGTAAGCTGAAATGTCACTTTTTACACACAGTCATTGTACAGAGCTTTCACTTCTTATTTTCAGTTTGGAAATTGAGAAAAGACTGAAAAATGAACTTGGAAAAAGTAATACTGCAGTTTTCAACAACCACTGTATATGCTAAAAAATAGAGGCTGAGTTGCTAAATGTACATCTGACATTAGAGCTGTGATAAAGTTACACCACATACAGACAGGAGCACAGAATAAATATATATAGTGAGATTCTTGCAGCATACAGACTAATTTATAATTAAATGGAGGTACAGATACTCTTCTGCATTTATGGAATTAAAGTAATTCTTTGCACTTAATTTGCTTATTTAATTTTAAATGGTCTGTAAGTGGTTTCCAAATTAGGTTACAGACGTTCCAGAAGACTGAGAAATAAACCAAGATCATAAAAGTTATTGCCAGATCCTAGCTTGAACCTTCAGCTTCCTAATTTATTTTATTAGATTCTCTGCACATAAAAGCTTTGAGGTTTAACTTTTCTTCACGAAATCTCAGTAGAACAGAATGCCTAAACTGTAACCTTATGCAAACTTAAGGTAGCAGCATCAAAGGAACACTGAAAAGTTAGGGAGACAAAGAAACAGCTGAGATAAGAGCAAAGAAGAGATGTTAGATGCACATTACAAAAATATAATTTTTTAATTGTGTTCCAGCTCTGACACCTCAAAAAATCCTTCCATCAATGAACATCTCATCATGTCTTCAGCCATCACCAGCTACCACCGTAGCTCTCCCCATCCTCTACTTCTGCCTATTTCCCTCTGGAATCTTTGGGAACATTCTGAGTGCCTGGATATTTTCACGGAAAGCGCGCAGCCGAAGGACTCAGTACATTTACCTGGCCAACCTGGTGACTGCGAATCTGCTGGTTTGCAGCACCATGCCCTTCCTGGCCATCTACTTTGCCAACGGGCACCGCTGGCGCTATGAGTCGGCAGCGTGCAGGATCATGCATCACCTGGGGGCACTGGTGATGCACATCAGCATGTACGTGACCATCACCATCCTGTGTTCCATTGCCCTCAGCCAGTACTCTACGCTGAAGAACAACTGTGGCCCACAAGACTCCCTAGCTCTGCCAGGAACCTTCCGCGGGCGCCTGCTGCACGAGTTCCGGCGGCCAAAGTTCGCTAAATACCTGTGCGTCGTTATCTGGTTCATTGTGCTCTGCATCACAGTCCCAGCCATCACCTATAATGTCCAGAAGAGGGTTTCAGGGGAGTTCCCCACGTGCTACAATATCAGGGTAGAAGCTGGTGAACGTCCTGCAATGATTGCATCTTATCTTGCCACTGTGTGCTTTTTTCTGTCTTTTATGACCGTTTTGTGGTCGTACTATTCTCTTACCAGACATCTGAGCAGAATACAAAAAAACACCTGTATTGGAGAAAAACATCTAATTTACAGAACAGTGAAAAGAAATATTCTTGTCATCCAGATTATATTAATTGTCTGTTTTCTTCCATACCATATTTTTAGGCCAATTTTCTATGTATTGCTTACAGATAATGACTGTCCAAGTTTAAACTATCTAGTGGAAATTAAAAATGTCCTTACTTGTCTTGCTGCTACTAAAAGCAGTTTAGATCCAGTTATAACCTTTCTGTTAGATAAAACATTTAAGAAAAGTCTTTATGGTCTGTTTACAAAATCCACACCAGAACATCAAAAATGTGATGATGATATTTTCACCAAAATGGGAAGGAATATGGAAAGATCTTCATAGACTATAAATAATAATAAAATAATTTTAACTACCTTTAGGCTGGTTTTGATATAAAATGGTAAATATTTAAATAAAATGGTTAACATATTGTATTTTCTTTTCAACTCATTTTGCTTGCTACATCAACATTAGCCATAATAAATCCCATGTGTATATTTAAATTAATCTAAGGAGTCTGTACAGGGAACAGTGTAATACCCATTCATCCACATAATACAAAAGACATTTTACATTTGACCTATGGACAGCTCCTTTTACCTAAAAAGTCAAGGAAGAAGGCAAAAACTAGGCTGAAGTTGAAGACCCAGCTCTCTCTTGTTATCAGCAAGAGTTTTGGACACAGGTTCCCTTTACAGGAAGGTTGAACAAAGCACAGATACTGTCCTTGGGATGGGTGAACCACAACTGTGCTACACATCCAATGGCCAAGTAACTACAGCAAGACAGAAGTGAGCAGTCAAAGCTTTCCAGATAGCAAAGTGCTGCTGACAGGAGTGGTTTTAGATCATCAGCTGCAAGTCTGGGTGAGTAGAGCTGTTCACTACCAAAGTGCTCTTCTGATTTGCACAGACACAAACCCTGCCACTTCTGTCCTTCCTGAAGTACACTTGATAGGGAATGTAGCTGCAGTTATCTCAGCAAAATGCCTGCCTGGGCTTGTTTCTCTTAACACAGTTTTTGAGGGCAGCATGGGCTGAAGACATTCCTCCTACATTTTTCTAGTCACAACCACTTGTTCCCCAGTGCTTATCAAAAAGGCAAGAAAATGAATGACTTTGGGAACTACTAATCAAATACAACTTTGTGACAGACTCTTAGCAAGATCCCACTCCAACACTTCTACATAGCACCAAAAAATGACCTATGCCTGACTTTTTTCCTATGTAATCTGCCCAAGATGATGTCCTTTAAAGTTCTTAACTGCATCAAAGTTTTTCTTGTTTCAAATAGTGGAAAAGCTTTTGTGCAGTACAGGCAATTTGAGAAACTACAAATTGAGTCCTGCATTGGTCTTAGCATTTGACAGAAGAGTTCATGGAGGAAAATCCCCCAAAACTTAAAGGCATGAGGGATGAGGGAGAGTTAGAAAAACACTACAGCAAAACACAGCTCATGTGGAAAACTGCTTGCATTGCTTAGACATGCTGGTGCCAAAATCAGAAGTTAGCAGGTGACATGTGAATTGTTTAATAAAAACAATAAAACAATTCATTTCTATTGCAGTGAACACAAAATTATAAGGCAAACAGGCACAGCACCTGGTCTGCAAACCAGTTTAGAGACCACAAGAGTCTGTCAAATTTTTGGTTAAGCCATTCAAATGTGCTGCAGAGGAAGCCAGCTCATCGATCAGAAGATACGAGTTTTTTGACTGTGTGAGCAAATGACTGAAACATATAAACTTAGTGACCAGAAAGTTTGAAAATGTTCAAGTCCAGGTAGGCCAAGCAGAATAAATATACTTTTCTCAGCAAAACTGAACATACTAACAGGTCAACAGGAAAAGGGCTGGGCAAAACAAGCACGGGGACCTTGAGATAGGATGCAGGGTATAGGAGTAAAAATAAACAGGGAGAAAAGAGCATTTCCTGAAGAAACACTGAGAAAAAATACTGAAAGTCTTGGTTTTGGAGTCTCTTAACTTGTACGTTGAATGAGGAAGTGTTCCTCAGAAAAAAAATGTGGCCAGGTAGGACACTTCAATTGCACCTCTGATAGTAGTTTTGCAGCTTTCATCCCTTTTTAACAATTAAATATGTAACAAAATCCTCACCAAGAAGTTGCTACTGAATCTCAATGATCTAGTAAGTTCTAGAAAATGTAGAAAAAACATGAATTATTACTGAATCTCCCCAGAAAGCATAAAAAAGTTTCAAAGTGAAAAGAGTGGAAGGAAAGTTAACGTGCAACAGATTTCTTGTTTTGGGTATTCAAAGATGGAAAACGGAAGATGGTTCTAAAGAACAGATTCTATTCTGGTTATTTTTTAAATAGTCAAATATACAGTTACATAAACACACACAAACACATATATACTACTTTTACTCATTTTTTAGATATGCCTAAAAGCAGAAGTGTAGGAGTGTTGAACTCTACCAGCAAAATGTGAAATGCTGAGCTCCAAGCAGTTCAGGCAATGAAAGACAAAAGTGGTAACTGAGTGTGCTCTCAGAATTCATATTACAGGTTAAATTCTGTATAGTGCAAAAATCACCAGGCAAATCTATCCACAGATCAGGTCTCAGATCACCTGGACCAACTCAGATGTGTATATGACATGCAGTGCAGAGCATAATGCTTGGTCATATTCCCTGGAAAAACTCTGCTTTTCACTCCCAGTCACAGAAATATTGAACTGAATCTTAATGACAGAGAAGGCAGAATATTTGTATTTTTGCTTTAGCAGGTTTATCTATTTAGATGATCACATGTAGGAAACAAGCATTCATACCTATCAAGACAAAGCCATAATGAAAATTTTGGATGCCTGCATTTTGCTGACAGGCTCACCTTGACCCCAGCTGCATAGCAATGTACTAATCAGTAACATATACAGGCACTCAAACTACATGGAAATCATGGAACAAAGTTGGAGTATTTGGAATGAGTTATGGATAAAACCCCAGCAACTAAAGCTCTTGATGTGATTAAATTACTCTTAAACCTTGTATACTCTCACTCTTATATCCTGTAGTTATATTAAGAGGTATTTTTATAACAAGATTTTTGCAACTATGGAAAATTCTACATAGCAATAGAGGCTCACAAAAGATTGCAAAACTTCTTGATGTTTTACTGATAAAACCATTCTGTTAAAGTCATTGCAAAAATAAGCCACTGACAAATGGTACTCAAACTGCAGCAAGAGTATTATAGGAAAAGAGAAGAAAGAGTATTACAGGAAAAGGTCATTTCAGACCCACATCCCTCCCCTTTTGCTTCTGTTGTTCTCTTACAGAAAGATTCTCTGTACACAAACTGCTCTATAGTAACATTTGGTAATGGAAAAGACTTCCTTTCAATGCTGCTACTTTCAATAGCCACCTTCTGTGTATTCCTGACACAGCAAGCTTATGACAGAAGAAAAGGAATTGCTGAGTCCTCTATCAGGAGTCTGGCAAAACAGGAAAAAATGTTGTGGTAAGGGAAAAAGTTCTTGACATTCACATTTCTGATGCACAGCTGTCTTGAGTTTTCTACCTTCCTGCATCTTCTGTTTTCCTCACCATATGATCCAGCTTCCCAGCACTGCAGGATCACATTAACTGAGGGTGAAGCAAATTTGTAATTGTCACTGATTATAAAGCCTTTTAAGCAATGCTGAAGGGGGTCAAACGATGTACACAGGCTCAAGAAAGATCTGGTCTCACAGAGCAGTGAGAGCAATTAGGACAACTACAGGCCATCCTGTGAAAGCTTTCACATTTTGATTCTGTCATCAGAGGTGAACGTGCGGCACAGGGAGTTTGTCCCAGGCTGGAGCCACTTGGAAAAGTCAGATGAAGCTTCTGGCACCAAACAACAGCAAACTTTAATTTTGTCTACTCTAAACTGTCTAACTTCCTAATTAGCCAGGAGCTAAAGGAGCACAAAACCAGCTGAAAGCCACCTAAACCTTACATGGGCTATAGGGTGCTGATTTTCCTGTGCAGCAAAAAATGAACAAGCATTTTACATTTCAAAATAACATTCACAGAAAGTCTAAAAGGGAGAAAATGTAGCCTGACTATATCAACCTTACAAATCTTACTAAAGCACTTGCATTTTCACTCATTCAGGTAATTTCTAAAGTGGTCTTTTAGCCTACTTCCTTTCAAAACAATGTCTACAGTGACATCTAGAGCCTGGATACTGCAGTTAGTTTAATGTGTTCAACCCAAACCCCACAGCTCTGCACTGCTTTTGCCAAAACAAAACAATGTTGATTTACACTGCTTTAGACTGTACCTTAGACATTGTTTCCTAACCCATGTAATTTGAACAGGTTCACTTCCAAGGATGGCATTCCAAAAAAAAAAAAAAAAAAAAAAAAAAAAAAAAAAAAAAAAAAAAAAAAAAAAAAAACAAAAAAAAAAAAAAAAAAAAANAAAAAAAAAAAACAAAACAAAACAAACAAAAAAAACCAACCAAACAAAAAAAACCAAACAACAAACCCTGGAATTCTGAGGTTCTAAGAGACAGGATAAGCACTAAAATAAGTCTCCAATTTACCCTCATTGAAACTGGCCTCCCTCAGAGGCCCTTGGAGCAGAAACTTCAGGGTTTTTTTCTAGAATGTGGTCCAAGAAAAACAAGTGGAGCTCTCAAGAAGACACAGCAATATAAAGATGACATTAATTCTGAAATTCATGTGGTACCAAAATCAAACAATTAAAAGTACCCAGAACCCTCAACACAGAACAAGATGAGATATTGTACCAGCATTTGAGAGCTGGTATTCAAAAATTCTAATTTTTAGACTCTGTTTTAAGAAATGACTATTAAAACAACAAACTTAAAAAGAACACCTGTTACATAATAATCTTCTTGATTTTAAAAGGAAATGAGTAGGAGGTTAGGAATGGTCCCCAATGTCTGGGTACAGAAGACTAAATGGCTCCTCATAAAAACCACTAGTTCAGGTCTGTACTCTCTCCCCTCACAGGTCACCTGCAGGAGTTTGAAGCACAGTCTACCCTCTCTCCATCTCTCTATTCACTAAAATCCAAGAGTCACTTCTCAAACTGCACCATCAGAGCTTGCTGGAATTTTCCTTAATTCCTACAGTGCTTGACTCACTTTGGATGAAACCAAACTCTTGGAGAGGTGGGAATAACTACTTTAGGCAGTGACATTAACAAAGAATATGCATATTCAAATTGAAGAGAGTCAAGCCCACTTGGGTTAAAACTCCCAGCTACTTACTTGAAGTATTTTGGGATAAACTACTCCCCTGAATATCCATAGAAACAGTACAAAGTTTACCAGAATAAAACCAATATGTACATACACTGTATTAAACACTGCATTTATCCTCCAAAACTTATTTATATTGAAGAAGTTTTCATAATATTAAATGTTTATTTGACTGTCTCCAAGAAGTAGATAATATTACTAACATTGTAGCATTTAAGCCTGTGCATCTCTATGAAATGTTAGTGTGAATGAGGGCTGTCATTATGCTGTCAAATTGATGCCAATAAACTACCAATTCCAGTTTAATTTATGCAATTAATTTATATACACATTTTCCTAACAAGAAGAAAATGCAAGCAGATTCTGTATGAATATTCAGAAACTAGAAATTAAACAGACTTTCAGAGCACATTGTAATCAAATGCACATGTAATTTGTGAATACAGACCTCCTAAATTTTCTATATTGATGAAATTAGGGTGGGCTTTAATCTCACATGACACAATAAGAGTAAAGACACACTCAGCAAACAGAGATTCCTTTTCTACAGCTCCTCCCTTCTCTAAATAGAAATTGAAATTTGGTATTTGCATTATTGTGATGAAGTAAAAAAAAGTAATTAAGCCCCCTTACCTTCACATCTCTGTGAATTATATTATTATCATGACAGTAACGTAGAGCTTCCAGTATCTGTCTCATGTAATGACTGAAAAAAAAAAAACACATTATGCATGACAAACCTGCAGGAAAAATTACTAAACTATACGTTTAACAATCTAAGTATTAAGAGTCTAACTGTATAAAACTAATCAAGCAAATTAATCTCAAATATACAGAGTTCTGTAGAATGGAGTTTATAGTAGTGAATAATACAATCTAAAGCTTGAGAATTATTCTGATTGAAGATGAGGGAAATTAGAAAAATCTGTGTTTTCCAGGTTTTTGTAAAGATTTCAAACAATCAATAATTCTGCTTGATATAACAAGGAAGTCAGGGACCCTCCATTTTTTTAAAGTAACAAAACACAAAGGAAAAAGGAAAGAAAAAAAGGAGTATCAGTGCCTGATTTATCTGGAAAAGGACTGCACCAATGTCTTGGCTTGCTTGGTGCAGATTGGAGAGCAACCTTGTTCTCCCCTGTGTCCAAAGGATGCCCTAAGAGATCACTGCCCACAGCAGAGCCAACACATGCAGCAGCATCCTGTGCTGCATCACAGCATCACTGTGGGCTCAGGGAGCCAACCCTTGTCCTCTGGAGGCTCCAGCTGGTTAAAGGCAATGGTTTTTTTTCCATAGGAACATCACAATGCACTGGATCAAGCTGCTCAGGGAGGTTGTGGAATCTCCCTCCTTGGAGGTATTCCAGACCCCACTGGACAAAGCCTTGAGCAATAAGATACAAATGCTGTGCTGAGCCTGCCCTGAGCAGGAGGTTCAAATACAGACATTGATGTCTCCTCCAACCTGGTTCCTATCATGCTAAAAGATCTACAGTGTTGAGAAAAGCAAACAAATAATCCTGTGGGCTTTGAGCTCAACTATCAGGCCACTAGGACAGTGGATTTCATTACCCTTTTGCAATTTTATAGACTCTTTCATCTTAGTTAATCTCATAAGTGAAAAGGTGAGGTGACCATAAATACAGTGATACATTAGAAAGAAAAAGCCAAACCAACTCCATCTAGCAAGACCAGTAAAACTCTCACCCTGTCAGGCAAGTCACTTAATGCCATCATATGAGAGATGCATAAAGGCAAACACAGCCAATCAGGTATCAGATGTGAAATACAGTTTTACTCAGTAATCTCATCCAAATCTGTAACTAGTAAATGGAAAAATGCTCCAAAATTCTACTTTGATTATGCTAATTATTGCAATAAACATCTAGAGTGTGAAAACACTTTTATTTATTTATAGTACAACTTTCAACTTTTAGCCAACAGATTGTACAACAGTGTATTCCATTTTTTTCTATTTATCCTGAGGGATTAATTAAAATTATAATAAATACCTGGCTACAGCCTCACTGTAGACAAATCCAGCATCTGCTCTCTTCACAATTTCAAAACACAGGTCTGCTCCATCCATACTGCAGGTAAAAAGAAGCAAAAAGGCTTAAAACTGATAACTACAATCAATTAGATAAAAATGCTTAAAAAAAAATCTATGTTTCCCTTACATAAATCTTACATAAAGTACTCTAGATACAAGTACAGTGCACTACTCATTAAAACAGCATTTAATGGGTAATCTAATAGAAAATGGCTTGCCACAGGTTAACCATTTTATGTCCCTCAAGTCATGTAGCAGTTCTCCTAAAGCATTACCAATACCAAACATTTACTTAATTGCTTAAACTGCTCATTGAACAAGGTGTGCAAGAAAAGTCAATGCCCTGCAAAGAGGACACTGCAATTTAACAGTTAGCTCCTGATATTAGATTAAGTGTGTTCTTATAAGCATTACAAGTGCAACTCTATACTAACAACTGTAATAATAATAAAAATGTTACTCCATTTGAATTTTAAATGAAGACTTTAAAGAATACTCTAGAAATTTGGCATCTAGTTGGCATTCTCCTCTGGATAATTAAGCAGCCAAGATGAGATTTTACAGCTCATAGACACCTGAAAACGCTGACAGCCCACATACTGCATCACCAGCTCTGAAACTTGATACCTCTTTCCTCTTCTCTCTCATCTTTCTGATCACCAAACTTCCCACAATGAGCAGCACTTTGAACGTAGATATATCCACAGACCTTAGTCTGAAATTAGGCTGCCATTTCTCTAAAATGAAAGCAGCCTGGTGCTGCCCTTCTTTTCCCTCTCCTGAAAGTGACCTAAGGCAGATTAGTATTTAAAAATGTTCACAGCCTGACAGGGCAAGAAGAGAGTAACAAGAGCTAACAGAAACAATAAAAATCACATAACTCATGTTTAATAAGGCACTAGCAAATATATTCAATGTAACATGACATTTTTAACCTTCACACCTTTTCTTTTTACTCTCCACAAAGAATCAAGGGGGGAAAAACCCAAAAGGCAGAATTTCCAGGGCATCTGGACAGCCAACATTCCCAGGGCTGTTTCAGTAAGCTGTTCAGAATATCAGCATCACTTCTGCTTTGTTACATACCTGCAATGCCAAACTTCTCCCTAGGGAGTCACAAGCCATGTGAAGAAGCTTTAATTCCCCAATAAATCCCAAAGGTCTCCCTTATGCAAAGCACACTATTATGTGGACAGAGCACTGACAACTCTAAGAGGGACTGGTGACCAAAAGAAAAGCACATTGAAGAGTGCAAAGAGCCCCACATTGCAAAACCATGTCTGCTCTTCACTGCATCAATATTCCTCTGTAGGTTTTTTCCCCAGCAGTTTTTCTGTCTTGCACAACTCCCAGGTCTGCATACAGAGCTAAATATCACTCAGAGAATATCACAGAGTCCATAGAGCAGCCATGGGGCAGGGCCACTGAGAGCAGCATAAACCTGGAATTCACTGGCTCATTGGAAAAAATCCCTCATATCAACCTCTCAACCCTTTTTCAAATGTAGAATATACAAAATGTATGATCAGCTACCAAAAATAAGGAAATGTCATTCTCCTGAAGCAGCAGAACCCTTTAGAAGACTAATAATCTGTACTTTATAACAAGCCAATGAAACTGAAGATCCAGTGGCACTCAAGCTTTTCAGCAGCATCAATAGTTTCTGAGACATGGAGGGAGGAGTGCAACGTTTTTACATTAATTTTTCTATTACACAACATGTTTATAATCACCATGGTCTTTAACATGTATTTCTACCTCCCACTTACACATTCCAGCATTTTTAATTGAAATTTTGTACCAGTATGTGCCAGTTTGAATTTCTTCTTGGCAAATATGTTTGAAAGCTTTACTCCATTAAGATGAATTCCACTGGCCTCCCAAGCACAAATATGAGTCAGGTGTATGTTAATCTCTGACTTCAACTGACCATTTTTTTCAAGACAAAAATATATTTTTTTTAAATATTTTTTTTTTAAGAGAAGATTTTGATTCATGTGTAAAGAGGGCTTGTTTCACTCAGTGTGATAAAATATATTCAATACATGATACTGAATTTTACCTGAAAATCATGAAACTTTTGTCTAGCTGAGGCTGAAAAAAAGTCATGGCCAACCTCAGTTATAAGAAATCCCAGAAAATTCAGTGAACCAACAGACTAAAAACTCAGCAATAGCTCAACCACTTACAAGATGATTTTGCAGAAACTGAAAGCTTTGTATGATGTAAGAGCAATAAAGTTTTGGAACATTGATGGAATGAAAGTTCAGGAAGTCTCAAGGGTTTTCAACTATCAGCATAAGCATGTGAAAACCACAAAAACAGAAAAAAAAAGGTTAAAATCCACTGAAGTAAACATACAAATATATTCATGCTGAAAACATAAGTGGATGATGAAAAAAAAATCGGGAAAAATCAGAACACAGTCATGACCTGAGAGAATTCCCTGACACCAGCAGAGGGAGCTCATGGAAGGGACATGAACTGACTGGGATGGATGCATTTTAAATAAAGAAATAAATAAATATACACAATAAGTAAATATACATACATATATATATATAAAAATCTGCTCTGACACTAGGGAGTGACTGAAGAACAGACAGAATACTGTGTAAGAAATCTGTGTTTTCATATTGAGGTATCATAGCTTTGAATTTGCAGACCTAATAGGATGTGGCCGACAATTTAATTTATTGATGAAGAATGAGAAAGCTTTAGAAGCACTGCTTCATTTAGGGAAATGAGTTATTACTTCATAAAAAGAAGATAACAAAATTCAGAATTGACATACTACTCTTACTGAGTTTACTGAGTTTTGTACCACCTATGTTCAAGGCTTGTGCACAATGGCATTTCCCCCCTTTACCTGGACAGTTTTCACATACCTGCCATCTTCACTTATCTCAAATAAGCCAACTGCAACCCTGTTAAGTACTGCTTTTATGAATTTGAGATTTTAAATCTGAAGCATTTTTACATGTTAGCTACATTAAATGGCAATTACATGTATATAACTACATTTACATACACATCCTAACTGCTAAATCTTAACAGATCAGTTCTTCTAATGTCCCACGGTAGAAATCTCTCTTAGAATACACCAAGAAAACCAAACCCACCTATGTATAGTGGTGAGACAATATTCTGCAAATTACCAAACACCAGGCTATTTTGGAATGCACTTACTGCTTTGTATCTGAGCTCTTCAGCATGGAAGTACTCTCAGTCCAAATATACTGAGGATAAACTGCAAATAATGTACTCATAAGTCTAAAATCAAGTTTTCAGACCCTTCAAAATGAATATTTACTTTCTTTTAGAAATATTGCAAGTAGCTCTGACCCTTCTCAAAGTATTCTCACTGATAAAAATCAATGATCATTAAGGAAAAAATGTAATAAGCAATAGAATATGAAGTGACACTTGTATACCACAGAGAAAACAGTATTCTAAATAAAACCAGGAGGCTTATGGGGGACCTCATCAGTCTCTTCAAATGCCTGAAAGAGGCTGTAGCCAGGTCAGGGTCTGTTTGTTCTCTCAGGTAACAAAAGCAATCACAAAAGGCAAAATGGCCTCAATTTGTGCAAGGAGAGGTTTACATTGGATAGCAGTAAACATTTCTTCACTGATAGGTTTGTCAAGCATGAGAACAGGATGCCCAGGTTAATGGTGTAGTCACCATCCCCAGGGTTATTTAAAAGATGTGTGGATGGGGAGTTTAAGGACATGGTTTAGTGGTGGACTTGGCACTGCTGGGTTAATGGTTGGACTTGATGATCTTATGAGGTCTTTTCCAACCTAAATGACCCCATGATTCTATACAGCTGCCACAAATATCACCAAGAATGGGAAAGAAAATTGCAGCTCTGTTATAGAGAGTAGAACTGGTCTTTCCCAGACATCAGGTGTCTCCAGAGCCTCCAAGGGATCATTTCCTTCAGAGTAAAGAGTCCCTCTGGGGGGCAGCTGGGCTATGTGTGAGGGAAATCATTTGCACAGGTAGATCCTCTCTCATTTGTAATGCAGTAACACCTAAATACTTTAAAAATAGTATTTTCACCTTAGAAATAAGACCTTCTGGGTCTGCTTCTTACTCCACACATGCACTTCACCTATTATGACCACCTGCTTCACTGCAATTTATTACAGCAGCACCATGCAGCCTTCTGGTAATCTGAGATATGGGCCACTCTAAAGAGTGCTTGAGCTTGTGTATGAATAAGGGGTTCAAAACAGAGCTCTTTTTTTGGTGTTAAACCTCATTGCTACTGTTCATCTTCATCAGTGCTTCTGTGAATTGCCATTTTATTTTTAAAATGTTTCTTTTCACAAAAGTTTTCAAAATTGGGCACAAATTGTACATTTTCTGGAGTGGTTCAATCAGTTGTTACCAGCTACATTTCCTTATTTCACTTGTATTTTTCCTGTAGCAGTAAGTTTGGCAAGATCTCCAGGGTCCTCCTAGCAGCTGCCCCATGCAGTGAACCAATGCATCATTTATGTGCAAGTGATGGCAGCAAGTTTTAGGTTTGGTTATTCCACAAATTTCCTGTGCTGGGCCTTAGTTTTCATGTAAAACACCTGCCAGCCCACAAATCACTCATCACAGCTGGGTTTATGTCTCCTTTGCAGATCTGTGTTGTCTTCTGCTTTTCAGTCCCTTCAGAGTAACTAGACCCTAATGAAATATATTTAATTACCATGGACAGAAATTTGCTGCCAATCAGTTGAGCTGGTTACAACAACAGCATAATGAACAGAAAGCAGTATGGAAGAAATATTAATTACCTACATGTACAGAGATGCTTTTCTGCTAACTCCAAGTTTGTTTTCATGGTCACAGTTACAGAGTGTGCCCCTAACTGCTCAGACTCAGACAATGCAGTCTCACTGCACACAAACACCAGTCTGCTGCTGAATCCCTTTACCAAAGCATCCCCTCCAGCACAGCAACACATCCTGCCACAGCCCTTCCATTCCCTCCCACATCTCAAGCACAGGTGTTTCTACTGCCTCATTTTCTATCACTGCTACAAAAGACTGATGATTTTTGTGTACAAAGGAGACAAGGACATACATATGATAAACAATCCTCATCCCTCAAATAATTTAGCTTTGTAACTCCTTCTTTTGTGTGGCCTGAAGTCAGGTGCAGTATTTGTGTAGTAATTCTAATTGTTCAGACTTGCTTTTTATGTGTACAAACAAAAATTATAATAGGGTTGTCATTAAAAAATAATTACTGCTTTTGTCTCATATTTCTGAGCTATCAGCATGGTAAAAATAGAAGCAAACCATTTTTTTTCCATTTCAAAATCTTGTTAATTATCTGAGTATGACTACCCAGGGTGTACATAATTATTTCATAATAGGGTAATTAAAGTCCCTTGGTCAATGCTTTGGGATTTTCAAAATAAAATGCAAAGTCAGTATTGAACCAAAATGTACAGAGAGGAAAGCACAGAACAATTATTTCACAAAACTTTAAGTTTATAAACTCATTTAAAAATGCAGAAGACTTGCAAGCTCATCTAAAAAATGCAGAAGACTTGCAAACAACACATTTCTGCTTTACCTGATGTTTTTGTTGTGGCTTTTCTACTACCTCAATGGTAAAACATGTGAGAATTATTTTTATATGGACATCTCAAATCAAATTCTTGGCTCTAGTGCACAAGCCAGTTTTACCTAACAAACCTGTATGATGTGGTTACTCCACCATCAGAAGCTCAAATCCACCAGAAAACATAATGGAGGAAGATCAGAGAAATTTAAGAGGTACAAATACATATGCCTAGACTGACTAGGAATGAATACATAGGGGGCATAAAAAGAAGAGCTGGTAGGCAGAGAGAAAGAAGAGCAAATACAGAACATGCACAAAAACCATTTCACATGTCTGGTTGTATCCTTCCTGTTTAGATAAAACCTAACTCAGGAAGAACTAATAATTTTCTCTCAAAGAAAGAATGTGGTAATTTTGGGGCTGCCCCTCTTCTTTGTTTCTTGATGTTGAATAAAAATACCTGTCCATTGCTGAAAAGTCATATTTTGTTCCCTCTTATAACTAAACTCTTACATTCACACTTCCAAAACAGATCTTGTAGACAAAAGCCTCTTTTCATATATTGTGAACAGGTATATTGATTTACAAGAACACTTAAAAACACCAATAACTTTACTTTCTTATCTAATAATAGAAAAGCAGTGTTAAAGAAACAACAGTATGGAAAAAAAAATTCACAATTGGAAAAAAATACCCTCAGTTACCCAAAGATGATGTGTAACAGCATATTTTCAACTTGTTCTCTTACCCTGCAGCCATCAAAAAAGATCATGCCTGTCTTTAGAAAGCCCTGGTGTTCACCACTTAGACAGTGGGACAACCTTTTTTATTATTTGGGACAACCTGGACTTGTCAGAAATAAATATTTTCAAAGTACTCAAGCCCTCTGAGCTACAAAACCTACAGGTAGGAGCAGACATACTTTTAGGATTTAATTTAGCAAATGACAACACAGAAAGGTAGAATCAAGGAGGGAAACTTACAACTCAAAGACCATATAAAGCATTCCATCTGAGCTGTATGTCTCCAACAGTTCAACAATGTGAGGATGCTTCAGCATGTGACAAATACTGGCTTCTCTCTTCAGATCTGTGGAAGATAAGAAAGTAGTTGCAGATTAGCTAAATATTCAAGCTGTTTAGAACACAATGTCTGGAAAGATGTACACATTTGAAATTTCTAATAAATTCATGAATCTTTATAAAGAACTCTGACAAGATGATATTTAATTATGCTTAATTCAAATACATATCTCTCAAAATTTAACAGATTCTTGAATTCACATGTTAATAGAAGATCTCCTTGGTCATAGTCTGAAGAACTCTACAGAGGTAAGTTCCTTGAATGTACAGTTGCAGACTACACTGAGATTTTCATCCTAAATATTTAAAACACTGCAGAGTTACCTCCAAATGCAGAAGAAAGACTTTCACCACACTACAGAACTAGTAATAAAAGGAGGTCTCTAAATCCTCTGCTCACAGCAAGGTGCACTGGAGCAGATTGTGCAGGGCCACACCCAGCTGAGTTCTGAACATGTCCAGGTGTGGAAACTCTACAACCTGCCCACAAAACCTACCAGTACCTGATCATCCTCATAACTAAAGAAGTATTTTTCTTATGTTTAAATTTCCTGCAGTTTACTTCTTCAAGTATTTAGAATACTTGAAGAATACTTCAATATTCAAGTATTTATTTTGATATAAAATATTCAAGTATTTATTTTAAAATCACATTATATGAAACGACACTGGCATAAATTTTAATCAGCATTAGTTTGCATCTCTGCTTCAGAGAAGAGTGAATAAAGCAGGAAAAGTTGCAACTAAAAGAAGAACAGAAACCACTCTGAAATCTCTCAAAGCTTAAAAGATTTTGTTTTAAACAACACTTTACTTTTTCTGATTACAAATCAATCCTTCTGCAGATAAAGAAATGCAAAAAACCAAACCACACTGAATTAATTTTCTTTCTTCTTCGTTGAAACAATTTGGTATTTTTGTTATTTAATCATCCTTAAACTTTTTCTTTTAACTTATCTACTTGTATCCGAGAAAGAATAGCAAAATCCTGAATGAATAGCTTTGATGATAATTTGATAAGTGAGGAAAATATCAGTCTGAATTCTGAAGCAGACATTGTACTTTTCTATTCTCTTTCCATACAACTGATCATTGTTCAACAATGACCTACACATGCATTCATGGAGAAATAAAAATATGATTTCTTGGTTTGAGAATATTCAGCATATAATTCGGCTACACTAGAAAGAAATTTAAAATGCACTATCTTCACATCTGCCCTCCTACATTCTTAACATGAATCAATTATATTGAAAAATGCAAGCAGCAAGATGAACATTCCTGTATGTGAAACATTTAACAGGTAACTCTGATTTATGCTAGACTCTGGATCTTTCAGCCATCTATAAATTCAAATGAAAAGCTGACAGTTTGGAAATGACTGAATGTCAAATAAAAAAAAAGTTCAGATTCACAAAGTGCAAATTTTGTTACCAGGACTTTCATATTACATCTGCATTACGTGTCCCCTCCCTCACAACCTTGCAAATACAATCCAAAAGCAAAATGACAGAGCAATCCTTTAGAAACCATCATGTAATGGCACCTTAGGAGGTGCAAGCAGAACAGCAAACAGAAGTATCATTCAGTGATACAGAAGAAATTTTGAGAAAGAAATTAACGTAAAATTTGGCCTTTATTTGTCCATCTATTTATGTAAATGAAATTCTATAACCTAAGAAAACAGCAATATGTCTTTCACTATGGAAAATATTCACATTATCAATTCTTACACCATCTTATGTAACTACTAAAGCCACACTGTAACTTTCCCTTCCATAACAATAGGCAATGATTCCACACTAAATGGTTCCCACCCCTTTTCTAGGCAGAGGTTCACTCAAGTACACATCCAGTCCTTCCAAAACAGGATCAGAGATGAGCACACTGAGCAGCAGTGTAAAACAATGAAAACCTGTGATTCTGTGAATGACTGTGATCTTCAGAAAATAGGATGCTTTTATTTTGTCTCTTACTTTTTAACAACTTTAATGCCACCACACTTCACTATTTCAGATAGAAAGCCAAGTGAAAATATCCAACATGAAATTGCAGGAAAGTTATGCTTTATTTACAGGCAAAAATTGTGTTCAAAATAGTTTATTTTGGCTGCTCCCTTTATTAATATTTTGTGGGCTTTACTGAAAGGAATTATAACTGAAAGAAGAAAGCATATGCTGCCATTCCCCTCATTCCTCTGTGTAATACTGGATGAGTGCAACAATTGCTCACAGACTGAGCACCAGCACACAAGGAAGGAGAAACTAAGTGGAAAATAAAATCTCCAAACAGGAAAACAAATGAATAGAAGTTACAGAACAAGGCTTTTTATGACTAAGGGGTCTTGGGGCTCAGAGCAGAACAAAGTCCTATTTTAAACACAGCAGGGACTTGTTCAACAGTAGGCCTATTAAGAAAAAGAAAATGAGGTATAAAGAGACAGAGAAGCACATAGCACACTGATTCAACAAAGCCACAGGGCAGGAAAGAGATGATGGATTCTGAAGTACATTTGGACCGTGACCCAAAGGTCAAAATAAGTCATGTTTAAGACCAGTAAAAAGGAAAGAGCAGGAGGAGAAAAGGCAGAGATAACACATGTGTTTCACTGTTTTCACTTAGAAAAAATGACATCAGCATCTACTCAATCCTTTAGCAAATGCTTTTTCTAGACTGAATTAAATTTTACCTCCACAGGTCAAAGAGGTAAATAAAATCCCAAGTACCCACAGACATGTTCTGAATGTAACACAAACCCAAGCAGATATTTGGTTGCACCTGGTGATTGAGGATTTCCCAATAAAAAAATCCCATTATCATCTTGTAAGCCACAATATTATCTGTGACATCATTCTGGATACCACATTGTATGAACTATTTGCTATCTCCTGTTAAGTTTTCTAAACCCTGAGTTTTTGAGCCATGTTGTGTAGTAATAAAGGTCCTGTATTCAAATCAGCCTTTTTATTCCAGACACCTACAAAGGATTCAAGACAACTCTAGAATCTGCCAATGGAGCAAGTTGGCTTTAAGCAGCAAGAGGTGATGTGTCATTTAGTACTGGTCATGTGTCCCATAATTACAGCAGCCTCCTCCACTAGTAAACAAAATTTAGCTGAAAGAACATACCCTGCAGGTCTTGGAATCTAAACCAAACTGTCATCTTTTACTGGCTGGACTATTTAACTTCATTTGAATCCTTTCTGAACCCTTCATCTATTCATTTTTCTCTTGTTCTTGATATGGCTGAAGAAATTACTTTCTGGTTCATTCTTTAAGCCTTGCCTGTCAGCACTCTTTTCAAAATTAAACATAATTGACAACAGTGATAATAAATAAAACTGCAAGTTTTAAAAGCACAAGTTTTAGAAGTTTCTCTCTGACAGCTGCATGAAAGGTATTGTCACACAACCAAAAACAGGGAAAAAGACCTGGTGATCCATTTTACTTGTTTAGCACACAGACTCATACTTTACATCATAATTTGCAAAGTATTTACAAGCTATCCTTTTATACAACTGCTACCAATAAATCTTCCAGTATTTCAGTCTCTTTACAAAACTTTGAGGGTTTTTTTTAGCAACTGGAGACATGTTAAACTTTCCATTTTAGAGCTGGCTACTTATTTAGAGAGGCACTAAAGTTGTTAAAATGGCAGGAAAGTTCAGACTTCGGTAACAAAGAGAAGGTCAAAGATGGAAAAGGGAATTCCAACCATAATCACCACACAGAGAAAATGCAGCCTCGTGTGTAGATGGTGACACTGAAAGTGAATTCCTGGAAGCACTAAAAAATATAACTGCTCTATATAATTGCACAGAAAGATACATCAATTTTTGATAAAAAACATAAAACTCAATTGAGTATCGCTTAAAATTCCCACGGGAATTAACAACCTAATATCCTACACATCTCTGACAATTCTGGCAAACACCTAATTTCCTTTCAAAATCTGATACTCAAGGTTTTAAAACATCTAAAATATACTGAACATATTTTCAAAGTATGTTCATGGAAGAATTAGATGATCTCTAGCAGCCTACATAATAGCACCATTTCATTATTTTAAAAGTAATGTGCACAGACTATAGCAGCCCCATTTTTTTTTGGGACAGACACCTCCAAGTTTCTTAGCAAGGTGGAAGACATGTGTCATTTTTATGTATACACAATTCATTTTCATACATACACCATTCTGATTTTCCAGGTTCAGACCTTTAAAGGAATTATTTTCCAGCCATAGCTTGGGTATGACAGTATTTTGAAAAGGAAGTATCTGCATCAGTAAGCTTCTTGCTTAAAATGCTTATATATATTTTCTACATCATGATATGATCATATATATCTTAAACAGATGTGGTAGTACTAAGTTTTAAAGTGAAATCAATATGCTTTGTTCACTTGATTATGTCATTCTCACCAATCATCCTTTGGTGAGCATCATGGAGAAGCTCCTGACCACCCAAATAAAATTCTTCCAGAAACAGCTACACTGAACTGTGTGTCTTGAAATGTGCCTGATGCACCACCTGAAGTGTGGACAAGGGAGACACTGAGATCTCAGCCCTGGCTGTTTCACCCTACACACACTGGGTTTTGTCCTGTGGATTATTAGCCCTTGCTAGATGTTAAACTCCCACTCAGGCTCCTGCTCAGTTGGGCAGGGGCAGAAAATACAACAAGAACAAAAAAAGTCACGGGTGGAGATAAACACAGGGAGACTGTTTATCAGCTACCATTTTCAGCCAAACAGCCTTGATGAAATTAACTCATTTTTTGCCAATTAAAACATGTGCTTATTGATTTGGGCAGAGGGAATCAAGAAGATAAACATGAAATGAAGAAATTTCCTCCCCCCTTTCATGGGCTTACCTCCACTCCCTCACTTCAGCCCCTCCAGCCCCAGCTGTGAGGGTTGCAGGGGTGAGGGCCATGCTCAGCACACTGCTCCTCTCTGCTACCCCAGCAAGGGTCCTCCATCTGCTCTGCCATGGTCAATCTTCTCCTTCCCTCACCTTGCTGTGCCCTCTTCTTGTTCCACACTCCCTACACTTTGCTCCAGTGTTTCCTACCCCTCCTGAAATGTATCTGCACAGAAGCACCACACTCAAGGCTGATGGGTTCAGCTTTGGCCCACTGGAGTTGTCTGGGAACCCACAGCCCCAAGCCTCGCCCCACAAAGGCTGTCCCTGCACCCTCCCTCCTTAAATTTAAGTGGCAAGTTATCAAAACCTTGCCACTTAAATTTAAGCCAGATCTAATTCCCTTTCTGCTGCAGACATTACACTCCTCTGCTTCATATCATCCTATAACAGCCCCATGGAACATCCTGCACAACACCAAATCCCAGTTCAACCAACCACACCGTACTTGAGGTCACACTTCCAAAACCAGGTGAACTTCCAGGCAAATACTGAATTAAAAAATGTCCCTATCTCCTCTCTTTGTCCATTCTTGTTGCGCTGTGAAAATGACTTCTAGGCTCTATTATTCTAGTAATACATCAGGGAAGTCATAAAAGCTCTCAGTGCAGCCAACACACCACAACAGGAACGAGCAGCTGGAGGAGGGAATATCCTGTATTGCCATTGGCAGTCAAACTCCTGTACTACAGAGCTACAACATTTCAGCCCCCAAGATTTGTTCTCTTTAAGTATTTTTTTTATTCCACGAGAGAGTATTCCCCTTTCTCTTAATTAAAACAGCTCTTCCTGTCTTCCTGGGATATGTGAGCATCATCACACAGATACATCCGACCAGTTCATGACTCGCTGCCTCAACAAGCACTAAAATCTTTTCCAGCCTCTCCTCCCACACACCTTGGGGCAGCTGAGGCTCTGGGGTAGCCAAGCTGATTTAACTGCTGGCTGTTTCCCCCTTCATCCCACACACATTCCTGCCCTCTGTTCCAGCAGCCTGCAGCTTGTCACACCACACACCAAAACCACTTCAGTGGTAACTCAGTTAAGAAAAATCTAAATTTATTTTTGTCTCGACTGGCTCACTGTTTTGCAGTTTTAGCACGGGAAATGGCCCATGAGCAACCTCAATTATGGAACTCGACTTAAAAGAAAGAGAAGGAATATGGAAGGAGAAAGAAAGTAAGGCTGGGAAAAGCAGACTTTAAAGCTGCTTTGGATGTTGCAAAACACAAGTAACACCTTTTCCTGAAAGTGTCTCCACTGTCACCAAATCTTTATTGTATAATCCATCTGTACCTAAGCAAACATGCTGGAAACATGCACCAAAAAGAAACAAATGCATGTGTTTGTGAGTGGCCCTGATAAAAACACCATGGAAATCAACAAGTACAGTGGCAATGTGAGAGAATCCATCTCCCATCAGAATCTTTTGTTTTAATGCTACTGTAGTGTTTGCAAACAAAATGCTGGCATGAAGCAAGAACAACAAAATGCAGTTACAGTTAATATTTCCCTTTCTGAGACCTCCATGAAGAAACCTATAAAAATCTTCATTTTGTGGAATTAGAGTGGAATTAGACTTTGCAGATGCTTGCTAAATTCTGAGTAACTTTTACTCGCTATTCTATTCTTTCTCAGTGTTTGGACACAAATATAAACACATTAATGATTTTTAGCTGGAGCTGGGTGTCTTGGGAGACTTAAAGGCAATTTTCCTTCCTCAATTTATACTTTTTCAGCTATGATTAACACAAAACTAGGTGTAAAAAAATTCCACTTCTCTCTCAACTTCTGATAGATCCACCAGACTTGTCCAGAATCAAGTATGTGACAGACAGTGTAAGTTGGTTTGCATGATTGTGTCCATGAAAACAACTCTATCTCCTTTCATTCACTTCCTCATTTTTACTGACATGCAAATAAGCAATGCTTCATAAATAAGATGGTGTATTTTAGGAAATGAATCCACTTGAACTAGTAAAAATGTTTAAGGATGCCCAAAAGAGTATTTAGCTGCCTACTGCAGATAATCTAAGCCCACTTCATTTAATTAAATGGTAATTCTTAGCAACTTTTTACCAAGCACCCATCACACTGAAAAAAATCTAACATTTTTCAAGGAAGAACAAAGATTATATATCTCTCATCTAAGACTTTCCACATTACATGTCCTCTTGGTTAATACTCAACAGCTAGTTCAGAGGTTGGGGGAAAAGGGAAAGAGGAAACTTAAGAATGTGAAAGCAGTACCTTCTGGATTATTACTGTTTTTTAATTAATTATATGCACAATCTGTCTTTATGGCAAAGCAGCAGTTTCTGAAGTGCTTCACAAACTCAAGAAAGAATACAATAATCAGAAGCAGGGTTACAAACTCCATACATTAATTTAAAAGGAGTAAGGAGGGTTCTTGCTGTCATGAGGCTGGTCTTCTAAACAGAAATGGAATTGTTGCTGAAGACATTTTGCAACCTGTGCTGTAAAATCTGAAACACTTCTAATGCTGCACTGTTTTCAATAATTAATGAAAGGAAATTGAAAATAGTCATTGACTCTCAAGTTGTGCTCAATCAAGTTATGAAAGTGGGGTCACTACTGATATCCACATTTATTAAATCCCACGCTCCCACCTGTTTCCCAGCACTGTGTAACAGCCTGAAACCCAACACCTTCCCAAGTAACATAGACCACAGGTTTTTACACTGCAAACCACAATTTTAAACACTTAGTGATACAATGAGTTTCTTAAAAGAATGAAGTGCAGCAGTAGATCTGCCAAGAGCATGCAGTGAAATTTCTTTTAAAAACAAACAAAAACAAAATAGAGAAACAATTTGCCATAAGGTGTGTATTTGATAAAAGAATTCTAGATGCTGGCTGGAGCACTAAACTGGCAAAATTCTCAGCTGTATGGTCACAGTGGACTTTACTGAAATAATTGCAGGGCTGTAATTTCATAAAGTTACACTGACTGTGCTTTCTTGTACTGAAAACTAACACTTTAAAGTAGCAGCCCCGTTAAATGCAGCAATTGTTCCCTCTTTTGCCAGCTCCTTCTCCCCTCCTGCACCATCTTTCCCTTCATGCTGGTGCAATGCTTGTGCAACTGCACCATTAACAATCAAGGAATGATCCACCTCAACTGCAAACAATCCTTTTCCCTCTCCCCTTGGTGGAGCTCCCTGGTGGAGCTGTTCTTCCACCAGACTGGTTCTGTGTAGTCCTGGGAACCTGACAGCCTGTCAATAGAAACAAATGGCCAGATTACAGCAGCAAAAACATTTGACAATATGTCAAATCTCAACAGTTTGTACATTGCTGTCCTTCTCCTAACGAGTAAAGAAGCCAGAAAACCAGATTTCACAATATTATCAGGAAATGCAACCTTGCCTTAGTTTTATGCTTTCATAAGTTTAACTGCACCTCAAATTAAATTGAGACATGAACTTCAAGTCGGGTGATATTTCTTTTCCCCCTCTGTAGTGTCCAGTTTGTGCAGTTCCACGTGTCCCTGCAGATTTCTCACTAGGTGGCAACGCAGCTCCGGCTTTGATCCGCATGGAGTCAGCAGTGAACACACACAGAGCCTGCACGGATTGAGCTGCAGAGAGCTCTGTGTTTGGCCAGCTCTGCACCCCTTGATCTGACTAACAACAAGTACAGTTCAGGCCTAAGAGCAGAGAAAAGATGCCACTCAAAAAATATTTCAGGTACATCCAGTGCTAAGCGCCTTTTTATCCAGATTCTGTGCAAGAGCAATCTCTGCTCTGCTTCCAAGCAGAGCCCTTTGGAGCTGATGGCCACACACCAGTATCCTATTACACTGCACACACTAAGAGTTGTGTAACACAATTAGAATGCACTTAGTATGCTCTCATAAACCAGAAATTCTTCATTTAGTCCACAAACTGTAACACAGTGCGTGCTTATTGCTATAAAGTCTAGCAAAACGCTTTAGAAAGCTAAAACTTGCACACAGTTCATTTTAAATCACTGGAATTGCTCCTTTTTTAAAGGTTAATCACCCAGAGTGGAGTTCTTTGTTTCATTTTTTGTGCATTTGTTCATTTCTGGAGGGTTCTTTTTGTTGCAGGTGTGTTCAGGGTTTCTCTCCAGCCTTCAGCCATGGCAGCACAGGCAACGTATTATCTCAAAATGTGCTAAAAGCATTATTACCAATGTTATGCTTAGATTGGCACAACCAAACGTTGACATCTTTTGGCCAGAATTCACTTAGGCTGATCAGGTTAACTAAAGGTTACAGACATTGCAGTCCTTTAAGTGAGTTTTTAGTACTCATGTACTAAAATGTAATGACATTAAATCAAGTAAGTGCCCTTGGAGGCAATGGAACATTATCAAGAAGAGGATATTAGCTGATCCTGAAAAATTAAGTAATTTCTCTTGCTGATCATTCTAACATTTGAAGGTTTTTAGGTTTTCTTTGTTTGAAATGTCTTTTCTTCTGTGACTTAGCCTTTACCTAAATGTAATGACAGGCAAATTTACTTTTTGCTATTAAGAAAGAATCTCAGTTTTACAGGAAAAACTCTGGTCTTTTAAAGATACAAATGAAATCTCTTCAAAATATATTCAGCTAGTCTAGACAAACTGTCTGTAACTCCTACTCGAGGAAGGGTTAAATAATCCATTACACTGCTTCTGCTGCTGAACACCAACAGTCAGGAACAGCCCAAAGGCACCCACATAGGGAACTGACTACCTAAGATGCTTCTCATGCAGACAAATGGACTTGTTTGCTTTGATCAGAGTTTCTTTGGTCTTGAACTGCTGGGCTTTGCACAGCCAATACAGAACAAAACCAGTTGCACACTAATGCTAGAAAGGAAATCATCTACTTTGCCCAAGTCTAGACAAACCAAGCAGCACCAGCATCCAAAAATTACTCCAACTCCACAGTGCCACAGAGCTCAGTGTCTGACAGTGTTTTAGTTGGCAAACAACTCAGGTTAATTTACAGTTTTTCCCAGGTAAAATAGTACAAGTTGCAGTAAATGCTGCTGTAAGGGACAGCTGAATTCTGAAAGTCCCTGCACAGCACATGGAACTCAGCACAAACAGCACCTACCAGTGCACCCAGAGTTACAGACACCTACCTAGCAAATGTAAGAATGATGCCATTTCTGTTCTACTTGGAAATCGTGTAGTGGAATGATGTCTGAATGCTGGAGAACAACTACCTTAGCAAAACTTATTTTCTGGTTCAGTGACAGAACAATGTCAGGAACCAGGAAATTCTTCTCAGGCAGTAATAATCCAGGATATAAGAAAATTTAATTTTGGTTTGTTCCACTTCTGCACATGCTTCTCTTCGCAATTATTACCAGAAGTCAAAAGAATTTTTTTGGTTTTCTTTGTTAACTGACATGTTATAAAGCAAGTTTTATAAAACTGGTGTGCATGTTTTAGTTCAGTCATTAAAAGAATTCACTACAGAATGAATTTTTAGCAGCACTTTAAAAATTCCATACCAACAAACCAACAAAGTCTTAACTAGACTTGCTGCTACTTACCAAATATCCATAAAGTACTTTTGCATACCAAGTTTGTAATGCTTTTAAGAAGCACATTGTCCCTTTCCTGTTTGTGCAGTTGCAATACTCCTCCAAGCCTCTGAAACCAATGCTCTTAAAACACACCTCCCTCCTTTCATTCCACAGAAATCAGATGTTAATGATGAAGGCAGTGCAACTGAGCTCAAGCCTGTTTCTAGCAACACTGAGGTCACAGCTCAAGGAATAAGGTTTTAACTTGCCTGACTTTTCCCTGATTTTACAACAGGCTGAAAATACCTCAAATCTTTACAAAATGTCACTTATGCTTTCCTTTCTACAACAGATTAAGCTGACAGAGGTAACATACCCCCATAAAGAACCAATTCAGTGATAACTTTGCTTATTAATTGAGTCCCAGCACAATTACAGGTCATCAGAGAAATATTTTCTTTCATAATATTCACACACTTCTCATGTTATTTAAAGGACAATTTCTCTTCACCAATACAGACAGGAAGAGTTTTTCTTCTTTAATCTCAGCCAACCATTAAGCAAATAATATTTCATTTTCCTTCTTTATTATCTGGTGATAAGCAAAAAAACCCCTAAAATTCATACCAAAGTCGAGTTAGAAACAGTTTGATCAGCTAAAAAATTCTGTGAACTTGGAAATTGTATTGAAGTAGGAGATTGGACTTGTAAACAGCACACTTGCATGGCTTTTTACCTAACTTTTGAGAGAGTTTCCCACTGCCTCTGAACTTTCATGTGAGGCCAATAGCAAAAATCACATTGTAATACACAACAATTTCCTTCACTGTCACAGGGTATTTTGAGGGACTGACATGGATATATAAAGCCTTGTAGTAGCCAGCTGGGAATAATGAACTGCTCCTCCTCCTAGACAGAGCAAAGATTGTTTAAGCACTTGCCTATAAACCCTTTCAAACTGAATGAGCCTTTCTCAGGTGCTAAAAGGTTTGACTCAAATTTGTTCAAATTTCTTTCACGGCTGTCCAAATCTGAAATGGTGATCCATTAGACTAAGAACAAATCTTTATAAATTCTGCCCGTTTTTCTTGCTCTAAAGGGAAAGAGCAACCATAAGCTTGCATATATATGAAATTATTGAAACATATATCCACAACTATATTTTAGAAGTCCACAGAAGTAAAATACCTGATAATAATCTGCATCCTCTCTGCAAAACAGCTTTACAAGAGCACTGTAAGAAACTGTTAACAGGGTTCTTTTGTTAAAATAAACCCACATTTCCTTTCCTCACAAGTTAAATGCCTGTCAAGGATAAAGAATATCACTGACATGATAGGGTACATGGAAATGTAAAACGTGACACATCAGTCATCTGAGTTAAAGAGGGCCCTGACCCATTCCAAAGACTTTTTAGAGCACCTTTCCTGTCTGCACAACAAAAATCAAAACTATCTCTTAACGTGACAATGCACAACTCTCAGGCTGAACGCAGTCTGGTCCGGGTTCTGAAAATGATCTGAAGCACAGGGAGTTGCACAAGGTGTTCTCCCCACCCATTTTTGAAGGAAGAAGCAAACACTATTTCAGAGCCCGACCTCCCTCTCCTCACAAATCTCTTTTGGTGAAACAACCTGTCCAGTGTGTCTCAGGCTGCACAACCTGTTCTCATTTCTCCAGAATGCTGCAGTAGGAAAACAAGAAATCAAGACAGGGAGGGGTAGAACACTCCACTCAGAAAGAAGATGAATTATGCACCTGCTCCTTTGACATAAAAACTCAAATTTGCAAACCCATGAGCTGTTTATGCAGGTTGTATGTGCATCTGCAACAGAATTAAAAGTCAGCTCAGGTCCTAGCAGAATTTATGAGCTTAAATGCAGTATATGCATAGCAGTTCTGCTGCTTCAGGGCATGATGATACAGAAGAGTCTCTGTCAGTCAATACCTGGATTAATAAACCATGATGGACTTGAATTAGCACCATACAGGGTCACCTCAAAGTCACAGGGACCCTGATTCTTGAGGATTTATTAGCTAAACACAAGCTGTGGAAATGCCAATGAACACCCCCTGAAATGGAGTGCCAGGAATATGGGGCTGACACACTCCAAAGGGTCAGATCTGGACTGGTGCTATGGTAGAGCTCCCAAACCTTGACAGATAATAAAAACACACTGTACATGTTTTGCACATCCAAATGCTTTTTAACTATAGCTGTATTATTGCACATATTTTTTTCTTATTAGCTACAGTACACCTCAGTCTCCATTTGGAGAATTAAGACTTGGCTGCTTAAATCATCCTGCTCCATAAATCTTCAGTCATGAACAACTAATTAAGGAAATAAAATGGCCTCAGACCACAAAGAGATTAATACTATATATCTGTATACACATATATACATATACAACATATTACAGTCAGTTTGGCTAGCCTCTTCATAATTCCTAGGTAAGTAGGATTTAAAAACAGTCTAAATTGCATCATAACATTCTTAAGCTGAAAAAAGAATAATTAAAGCTCAACACATTTTTTACAGCTTTGAACCTTCAGCATTGAACCTGAGCCTAAAGCTTTGAACTTTTCTGCACTCTTGAAAATTTATTAAATTAAGCTGGCTTTCCTCTCCTTTTTGTTTCCCAAATGCCACAGAAAATCATGAAACTGGAATCCATTTAAGCCTTTTGTTACCACAATCAATATTATTCAAGTGATACCTTTGCCAACTTAAGAACAACCATAGACACAAAAGTGCTGTGTGCTGTCAGCAATGAATGCTGGAATCAAAGCAGACAACACATCTGTCATAATCCATTTTTAAGAGTTTTTGCAAAAACATGTGTACCAAATAAAACTTTGAGGACAGCTACAATGGATGTTTTCATTAACATCCGAAGTATAAATGTAAATACTGCACAAATGTAGCAACCGACCGTTTCTTCTACAGAGTATTTTCTTTGTTTTGTTGTTTTATAACTGCAAGTTTATCTTTAAAATACTGCTAAGGTTCACATGATAAAAATTACACAAAACCAGTAGCCTGCTGATAGTCATGAAATCTGATTCATCATCTCGAGTTTGGAAAAGGATTTTGAGATACAAATCTATTATTTACACATGCTATCATCAGCAAGCACAAAAAACTCCCAACCTTCTACGAAAATTTACAAAAGCTCCCATTTTTTAAATTTAAAAGTAAATAATTTTCTTCTTTTTCTAGTATACAGATACTCCTCACTACTATAACTCATGTTCACCGTACTCACCTGATACTACAAGTTACAAAATCTTCAGCAACAACCGTTGAGTTGAAGTTTGATCATTCTTTGAATGGGTAAAATCTGCTGGAGAATGGACTTGGACAATGAAATAACACTTCAGGATAGCATCAGATGAAAGGGTAAAAACCATTGACTTTCTATCATCTTTGAAGATCTAAGGAGCCAGGGAGTTGCAACAGGACCCACCAGAGCCCTGCCCGGACAGGAGGCCCAGGCAAGGCCTAGAACAGAGCTGGCCTGTTTAAACAAGCTTTCCTGAGTCCTTCTTGGAAACAGGTCAGGTGGAGAGAATGCCACCAAAACCAGTTACCAGATCTCAGAACACTTTTCTGGGTCAGCCTTTGTGCAAAAGCCTCCAGACCAGATGAAAATGACAATTTACACCTCAGTAATTTAGGAACACAAACAAAACTGCTCCTCTGTCCCTCCCAGAGCACTTCAGAGAACCAACAGCTACCAAGATCTCCATTTACACAAACAAGTAACAACACATACTACATTGCAAAGAAAATTAGAGTTACATCACTGTAGTCCTTAAAATCTCTAAATCTCGTCAGAAATCGGGCCCTTCATTCAGTTCAACTTTTCCTATATGCAAATGTCAAAGTGACATCAATTACCTTACTACTAACACGGCAAGACTGCTGCCAGCCAGGCTCCATCCAACTATGAAAGGAACAAGATTCCTTAAGCTCTCACAGCCTCAGAGAGCTGCAGTGGGAAGTTCAATCTGCAGGGACACAAAGCCAGAATCTGGTTCACTCGGCGAGGTAAGAAACTCTCACCTTCTTCTCATTAACTACAAGAAAGGCAAAACAAAACTATGCACAAGTGCACAACCGTGCACCCAGTACCTACAAAACGTAAGTGGAGCAAGGATGGGGTGATGGAAAACTTGGAAGCTTTGTACCAACTGATACAGGAGGGCAGAATCTTCAAAGACATACGAAGCAAATCCTGAAATTGGCCTTATCAGCAAAACCAGTGCCCCACATGTATCAGTTCCTACTCCTCACAAGCAACCTCAGAACCAGACCAATTGTAATTGTTTCTGTTTTAGGCCAGCAAACAAACCAAGACAATCACAAACACAGATTCAAACTGAGGCAACAAAGCATCAACAGGTACTGAAGGTCCAAGGCTTGTAATTCAGAAGAGCAATAGCAAATTCAGCAAAACAAAGGGCTGCAGAATCCTCTTCACCTGACACAACATTCTTCAGAGGAGCTACTTCTCTTGTGCAAATCCAGCAATCGGTTTGCAAGAGGCAAGGATGATAGTGAAGTGTAGTGCTGAGAGCAAGGGGGAATCAGGTTACTGCAATGCCACATGAGGATACAGATTTGATTCAGGATATGAACCTGCCTTCCTGTCAGCAAACAAACTGTCACCACAGCATGACCAGCTCTAAAGCTCTGTTTTACAACATAACATGTCTAAATGCTAACCCTGAAGAGACACACACAATTTTATAAAGAGACCTTCTCTCCCCATCTGGGTTTATAACACTGAAGAAATCAATTTTTCTTGCATTGGTTATTACTACATGGAAGACAGAAAAAGACTTCAAAATGTAAATTATTTTTATTAAAAAAAACAAACCCCTCCAGAACAGATATTAAAATATAATTTTCTTTCAAAGATCTTGGCATATGTAAGTACCCTAAGTCCTCAGACCAGCATTTGCAATGCAGAATAACCTGCCCTGAAGCTGTGAATAGCTTTGACTGTTACTGTACAGCCCATAATTCCTCAGCAGTTACTAAATACAACAGAACCAAGGCAGAAGATTCAATTGTGTTATAAAACACAGAAGGATAAGCAATGAACAAAGCAGTGCCCTGCATCAGCAAATGACCAAGTTTTCACACAGGAGTGAAAAAGCACACGTGTGGCCATTGGGATGGAGACCAGGGAGGGGGAAGGGATGTTTTGCCTAAGCTTGAATGTGTTTGTTTCAATACCAGAATCAGTAATTAAAAGTCTGTTAACTAACAATTAATTAAATTAATTGGAATTCTCTTCAAATTAGTAAACTCTTCATTTGGGTATGTGATGGGGAAAGAGAGGATGATGACACAAAAGGAGCTGAATAAGCACCTTCAGTAACCCAAATAAGAGGAGTAAATCACACAGACAGACCACACCAACTGAACAGGACATGACCAAAACACGGAAATTGGTGGCAAAAAGCCTGGTAGCCCAGACCATTTCTAGAACAAAGTGCATATTTTCAAATATTTAATTGGTATTTATTTGCTGACCAGTCATACCAAGTAGACAGGAACACAGATAAGCTACTATTTAATGCAGCTTTGATAAGATTGGAGGCTTTCTCCTCTCCCTCCATTTTGTTACCTTGTGCATGCACTTTCTCCAGCTAGGTGCTTGTAGTTTAAGGCAAAAAAAACCCCAGAACAATGCCTGTGAGCTATTTGGGAAAGAACTGAGGGATCAACCATGGCTACAATACAAGCTCCTACAATTCCTACTCCAACCCCAGACTGTGTTTCTGTCTTAAACAGTCACTGGCAGCCCTTAGAAGAAGTGAAAAGCTCTTCTGTTTTCTGACTATCTCACACCAGTTTATCTCAGATTCCAGGATAACACACAGCACACAGAATTATCTGCTCCTAGAGGGAATATCAAAGTTCTCGACTGAATAAACTCAAACTATGTTTGCTTGTGCTTTCCCCTTTACAGGATAATTCCTCTTCAACCCTAACAGATTTCTAAACAAGGTGCATTTAAAAAAGGAAGCAAGCCAACCAACAAGACAGTAAAGACTAGGAGACTTAGGGTGCAAGTCCTCTATTCACTTTTTTCTCCAACTTGAATTAAAATAAATCAGCCCAAAGGTAAAAGAAGTACCAAAGCAAATGCAAATGAAGCCACAGGAGTGCAGAGTAAGGAAGGTGGAATGAAGAAATAGGGCTCTGCCTTCCCCTTCAGCATCCAGGAGCTGTTCAGTCCTCCTGAGGGGGAAAGGGGAGGATGCAAAGCACTGATACTCACCCACACACTGCACAGATAGTGGCATCTCATAGTCCTAGATGTTACCATCCTACATTTCCAGGGAACTCTAGCTCCTTTACTGGTTTTCCCCTCTATCAGACAAGCTATTAAGAGGTGGAGATGGTGGGTGCCCTATCAGCCTGCAGCACAAGATTGGCTCTTGTAGAACCACAACATCAGAGATGAAAAGCTCCTTTGCAAACCTGTCAGCCCCACCTGTCCAGCCCTGTGCTGGAAACACAGGCTCCAGTTTGGAGCAGCTTTTCAAAGAGAATGAGGAGGACACAAGAGGATACAGCAATGATAACCTGTACAGACCTGAAAACAGATGTGTAACATATCCATATTGCAATAAACATTTTTGTGGCAGCAACTTGGATTCAAATCCTAATTTGATTTGGCAAAGGAAAAAAAATCTACTTTGCTCAGGCAAAGTAGTATTTCATAACTCATTTTCACTACTCATAACGCTATAAACTAAGGCAATATTTTCAGTAAGACTTGCAAATGTAAATTGTCACTATATCACAAGCACTGTTAAAAGTGACAGACATTAAGAAATCTACAGTAACTGGTTCTGTCACAGTACATAAAATGATATTTTAAAAATCTAACTTTATTTAGTTAGTCTTCTAAAGGAAATCAAGAAGCTTGGAGCTTAGACTGCTGACTCTGCTGGGAGCTTTCAGTGGAACCTGGAATAGAACTGTAAAGAAATTTTTTTAAAATTAAGTTCTCCTTTAATTGCCTTAACAAATGCTAAGACACCCTGAAACAACAAAACATTACTTTTTAGCACTAGCCTCTTTTGCAATTGGGCTTTTCCTTCTACAGCAACTTCAAAAAACAGGAAAAAATTTGACCGCTGAGAATATTGTAGGCAAAAGAAATACAGAGAACAAACCCCCTCCCCCAACCAAGAAACACACCATAAATCTTACTCATATGAAGTGATCTTAAAAAAAAAAAACCTCCCATGAAAATCTGTGTCATAGATTTTAAGTAAACCAACCATAGATCACAGTGATTTTACTTACATTGCCAATTTACTCACTGTCACTGTGTGTATTTGCTGCTTGGATTCATATTAGGAAATCAAATACATACAATATATTCAGTGTGAGTAGCCTGTCCCTGACAAATGTCATCATTAAAATAAATGGCTTGTAGCTGGAAAATGCCATGCCAGAAAGTGCTCAGTAACACACAGAGCTGATTAACACAGGTCTCTCTCCCAAAAGTACTCCTTATACATGTAGTAGTTTTAAAACACAGAACCAGAAAAAAAAAATCAATACAGTATTAAAGCTAAAATTTAATTAATATAAAATACGTTCATTCAAAGGTTTATTAAGGGGATTTTAACCTAAAATATATAGACAATATGTATGGACAATAATTTATTACTTGTATCTAACTTCTTTCACTCCATTAAAACAAGTAATATACTGGAAGAAAACTGATGGTAGAGATGATAGAACTTGAACAGCAGATAAAATGTAGAAAGTCTTGAAGAAACAAGTTCATAGATCTCTTTCAGGTCTGACTTTCAGAACTTAAATTTTCATGCTTCTCTTGACTGAGCAGCTAAAAAGCTTCAGTATTCTACTGTGTATGTTAGCCAAGATATACTTTTACAAGATAGCTTCCAAACACAAATGTTTCCATCTGCCTTCATATCAAGTAGACCTAATTGTTTCTCTTACTATTTGTCTTTTCTCAAAGATTTTCTTAACTCAAAAAGATTACAAATCTATTAGTTTTCCCCCTTCTGAAGCAACTCTTAACCTGAGAAAGAGCCATGGCTTGGCACTGTGTACAACTGGACTAAACACTCTCCTACATAATGACATACTATGGAGATCTCTCAGCTTCTACATATTTCATGTATTACTCATAAGTATTTGCTGATGCAGATGTTAGAATGAAAATTTCCATGGAGATCAGTGAGCAGCTTCTACAACTGCAGTACAGATTGTGGCAGTTTGGCACTTGGTCTTCAGCTTCATTGTTTTTTCCATGCTTAATTTTTCAGCTCTAAGACCAGTTAGATCACAGAAGGATTATGCTACATGTGTTCATTTTATTATGAATATACAGACATAGATACAGATCATATATTCCACAGATTAAAAATATGCCCCCCCATTTTAAACTCTGTAATTCTCACTCCCAACCGATTGTTCAGGGGGTCCATTAAAGCTCATTAACACATCTTTACTTTTGCAGATTTCCACTGCCTATAGCACAAAACCATGTTTATCTCCAATCCCATTAAAATAACACTATGTGCAGAAAAACTCCAAGAGGAATGTTTCTAGCTGACTGATGGGAAAATTGCCTGAGATTGTGATGTACCTACGAAATTTAGCAGAAAACTCTGGACACTACAAAAGAATAGGAATCTGTGCATCAGAAACCATGAATCTTGCTTTTATAAAATAAATATTTCAGGCAAGATTTGCAAAGGATTTAAACTGTCCCAACCAAAACCCACACAACCAAAAGACAGGGGTTTTACCCACATCCTACTGCTATGGCAGGATACAGGTTGGTCATTCTAACAGTGCTATTGCACAAGGATCATTATTTATCATACCACAGTGACATATGTTTTTAGATTCACAAAACAACAAACCCCAGCATTTAAGAGTCAAAAAAGGTTCTCTTTGTATCAATGAATTAACACAAACTGCAGCTCAGCTGCAATGAATTTTGAATTTTGTTGATTGCACAAACCAGAACAGAATACACGCTAGCACATCCAAACAGAAAATATTTGAAAATACAGCTGATGCTTATTATCTTCCTTCCCTGTGTTTGTAACCAGCCTGAATTCCAGCAAGCACAGCTAGAGCCTATTTCTGGATTATTGGCAAGAATCAGGTTTCATTAGATGAGTACAGAGTGTGTACAGAGACAGAAGTGTTTTGAAAAGCATTTTAATTTTTCAGAACAGGAGTTGGACATACCTCATGAATTCTGCAGAAATTAAAAACAACGTTTAAGAATGAAGACTTGAGAGTGTTTATAAAATACATTTTTTTAAAAAGTACTTCCAGATTTTTAAAAATAAATTTAATTAAGACTTTGCTTTGCAAAGAGAGTGAAGAAAACACACCTTTGTCATTTGGCTTATTGTACTGGTAAAAGCCCCAAGGATTGTTTACTGCTCCAGGATAGCTGGAGCAGGAATATCCTTCTTTATCCCTCCAGCCTAAATTTCTATTTCAAACAAATAGTTTTACTCAAACTCTGTCTCAAACACTTACGGATGCTGTAATTAAACCAGCGCTTTAGAAAAGAAGAACATTAGATTATGTGATAAAACCTCATCTGCACACCCACAAAGGAGCACAGAGAAACAATGGCATGTAGGGCAGGGGAGAGCCCAAATACTGCCCTGCTCAGCTGCTGCCAGGTGCTCACAGGAGAGCCACCAACCCATCAAAGTTATGAATCCCAGAATGGCTGAAGGGACCTGTGGAGGTGATCTGGTCCAACCCCTCTGCTGAAGCAGGACCACCAAGACCCCCCTGCCCAGGACTGTGTCCAGGCAGCTTTTGAATATCTCCAACAATCCACAACGTCCCTGGACAGCCTGTGCCAGTGGCTGGTCACTCTCAGTTTAAGAAATGTTTCCTGGTGCTGAGGCAGAACCTCCTGTGTTTGTTTGTGCCACTGCCTCTGGTCCTGTCACTGGGCACCCCTGAGAAGAGCCTGGCTCTGTCTCTGTACTCTCCCATTCTGAATTTGTACACATCAACAAATCCCTCCTGAACCTTTCCTTCTCCAGGCTTAAACAGCCCTCCCAGCTTTTCCTCACACAAGAGATGTTCAGTCCCCTCATCTTAGTGCCATCCCTTTGCTGGGCTCTCTCTGGTACCTCCATGTCCTTCCCATACTGGGGATCCCAGAACTGGAGGCAGCAGTGCAGGTGTGGCCTCAGGATGCTGAGGAGGGGCAGGACCATCTCCCTCCCTCCACCTGCTGCCAATACTTTTGTCTAAGGCAGCCCAGGATACCTTTGGCTCCTCTCTACCACAGGGGCTCATGGCTGGCTCCTGTTCACCCTGGTGCCCACCAGGACCAGCACAGGAGAGTCACTGCTCTCCTCCAGTCCTTGGGCACCTCTCCCTCTCTGTTCATTCACAGATTATCCTGAATGTCCTCTCAGTGCTGTCTCTAAGCTCTGTCAGCACTTCTGGGTGCACATCTGTGTAAATACACTTTAACAACTCATTATCCTCAGGTGCTTCAGGGCTGTTTCAGACTGACACAACACTGAGTCCTCAGACATCTCTTTTGCTGTATACTTCACATATTTAAATACCAAATGCAAATACATAACTCATCATACTCTCAAACTGTCCTATGCATCCAACTAAATATTCAGTAAAAGAACAGACAAGGCTGAAATAGTAAGAGATTTTAAAGTATTTTTTTGAATAACAGTGAAGTGTGCCTGTGATATTGTATTTCTGGGTAGAGCAAGGATTAGGCTCTTTAGAATTCTGCTCAACTACAATCTCTCACACTGTGGTTTGGGAGATATGATTTGCACAGCACAGTCACATTCAGAGTGCCTGACTGAGGATGCACCTGTAGCTGACTGGGATGAGCATTTCAATGACAGGCTTACCACTGGCAAAACCCCCCCAAAACAAACCTAGGACAGCTATCTCCAAGGCTTTTGTAAGCTATTCAGTACAACCACTGGCATCATCCTGTTTGGAATAAACAGTATTAACTGCAGCACACCTTTCCACTTCTGTGATTCATGCTGGATCACATGCACTATCTGAAAATGTTTCTGCCAAATCTACTAAGAATTTAAAGTATTTTGAAGTTCAATTTTCAGTGAAACTTGCACTCTAAATGGCTGTGAGCTCCTAGGAACAGATGGGATTCAAACAACAGATTTCAAGGACCAACCAGTTTTTGTCCAGATGAGGTGATGCATAAACACAAGTCTTCACTGAAATTTTCCTGAATTAGCAAATACCCTGTAACACTTGAAACAACCAAAATGAGCATAAATTATGTTTATTTCCTTGAAAATGGTTCAATATTATACAGTACCCAAACAGATTAACTAGTTATTTCAGTAAAGATTTTAATCAAATGGTCCCTAAGTCCTATATTATATGTACAAAGAGGAATTAACTTTTAGGTGACAAACCTTATTTCACTGAGTTAAATGACATCAAGTTTAAAGGAAGTTTTCATAATAATATTTCTTGGCATTGGTCTTATTTTCTTGTACACATATGTGAATATTGTGAATATAATTGAATATATTTCCTTATTTCACATATATGGAAATGTGATATAGAATTATAGGATAGTTTGGGTTGGAAAGAACCTTAAAGACCACATAGTTCCAAACCTCCTGCCATGGGCAGGGACATCTCCCACTAGACCAGGTTGCTCAAACCCCCATCCAACCTGGCATTAAACACTTCTAGGGATGAGGCATCCAAAATTTCCCTGGGTAACCTGTTCAAGTGCCTCTCATATAAAGTAAGAAAAAGATTACAGAGACGTTACTATAGGAGCACTTTTCAATCAATTATGATTACTTCAAAAACCCCAAACTAGGCCAACTGAATACTCAGTTATGTAACAAAAATAACAGTTAAATTATCTATTATTTGCTGCATAAATTCTGTTTAGTGCTAATTACATAATCATTTCCATTATTATATGTGTTCTAAGAATTCCAAGATACAGCAATTTATAAATTAGCACTCTAATAAGTTATTCTTAGAATGAATATTTAATAAAGTAGCAGTTAAATACACTTGATTTAATTGCATTTTGAAACCTGTAAAGTGTACCATTTTTATTTATGAAGCTGGGAAATGTTACCTGCACTTGCTGCTCAGCTGCACGACACCTTTCTCAAAAGCAGCTTCATGATAATATTAGGTAAACATCTGGCAACAAGTCCACAGTGGTTTCAGCCACTGGACACAGCAGTCATTTTTCACAATGTTGGCACCACAGTGAAACCAAGAGCAGAAGAACAAAGCTGTCAGAGCCAGCATGCAGCCAAGTAGTAAAGATTAAAAGAGAAGGAGGAAGAGGTGCACTCCTGCAGAGCCACTGTGTGCTCAGTGCTGTACTAAACCCAGAAAATCAGATTCATCCCAAAGGCAAGGGACTGAAGTCACACAGCAAACAAAGCTGTCCTTTTTCTGGAGAATGATTAGAAGGAATAAAGAACCAATTGCCTGCAACACATAAAAACTTAATTATTTTCCTTCTACTTAAGCAACACTGCATTAAAAATTAGGTAAATATGCTTTTATTATTTAAAGTGGGTGCAATAAATTCCCAAGCTATGCTTTCCCTGCTGAAGACAGAAAAGAAAAATGTTTCATGAACACTGCTGTTAATACGCTTCCATCATTATTTCCAGAAATTTTATGTTCTTGAAGTAAAGTAATACCATGTAGTTGATCTCTATAACTCTTTGTTTATGATCTGGATAATAGGCCATATTTCCCTACAGAACATCACATCTGCTTCCTGGGATGAATCAAATTTGCATGTGTGACTCCAAACGAGGTCAAAACAATGATAATTTGAATTTGGTCAGTGACACAGTATCCCACTCCTGGAAGCCTGTATCTGGGCATATGCCAGGAAAAAAACCCAAAAACAATACAAAACAAAACAAACAAACAAACAAACAAACAAAAAAAACCCCACAACAACAAAAAAAGAAAACAACAAAAAAAAAGCCAAACCCAACCCCCCAAAACAAAACAAACCCCCAAAAAAACCCCAAACAAAACCACAACCAAAAAACAAACAACAAAAAGCAAACAAAAAAACCCAACAAAAAACAAANAAACAAACAAAAAAACCCCAAAACCCAACTCCCCCCCAAAAAAACCAAACCCCCCAAAAAAACCCAAACAAGAAAACAAACAACAAAAAACAAAAAAAACCCAACAAAAAAACAAAACAAACAAGAAAAACCAAACAAAAATAACCCAAACACAAAAAAACAAACAAAAAAATCCAAAAAAAAAACCAAAAATACCTGCAAAAAAACCAAACAAAAAAGAATAACACCCCCCCCCAAAAACAAAAAAAAAGACCCCTTAAAACATAAAATGCTGTATTTTACACTTAAAAAAAAAGTGAAATGTGGCCCCAAGACTGAATTCTGTATTTACAACCAGAAAAACAAGTGCACCATTTCTGCAGTGAACTGACTTCCAGTAGGAAGGATAAAATGAGCCCTCAGAAAGAAACCCCTGTTATGTGTTCATGCATTCCTGTGATCCTTTATATGGCTCTGGCACATGTTAACCTGCTGCCACACTTACAGAAGTGTCTGCTGGGG
>WBNO01016914.1:329512-372134 GCA_013400575.1 Peucedramus taeniatus | reverse complement strand
AAACCAACCCCCCCCCCCAAAAAAAAAAAAAAAAGACCCCTTAAAAAATAAAATGCTGTATTTTACACTTAAAAAAAAAAAAGTGAAATGTGGCCCCAAGACTGAATTCTGTATTTACAACCAGAAAAACAAGTGCACCATTTCTGCAGTGAACTGACTTCCAGTAGGAAGGATAAAATGAGCCCTCAGAAAGAAACCCCTGTTATGTGTTCATGCATTCCTGTGATCCTTTATATGGCTCTGGCACATGTTAACCTGCTGCCACACTTACAGAAGTGTCTGCTGGGGGGGAAAGCCTGCTTTCACCTCTTATGTTACATTTCTGCACAGAAGTATTTAATTCTAATGACACTTTGTTTTTGGAAGTTACAGCAGAGCTACTAAAGTTAGACATTTATGAAATTGGTACTCCTCATAGAAAGGACTATATTTATAACCAAACCAGCCAGCAGCTTCTCCAGGAAAACAATAAATCTCAAATCCTTCATTAAGTTTAAACACGCAAACCCCTCAGAAAGGCTCAGGTAACATTCCCTGTACCAAAACAGGACCAGTCCTACCCCTTTGTGAAAGAAAAAGAACTGAGACAGGAACAATGCATTCCCCAGAAAGGCAGACTCTTGAAATGACAAACATCAAAAGTGACTTCAAGTATCAATCTTCAGGTCCTCCCGAGAGGCACAAACTACTACAGGTCCCTTCCATTATGACCCAGACATTCTTTTAAATTAAAAAAAATATCCTAAAAGGCATTATTTTTTATATTTGATTTTGTATTACCACAGGTACACGGTTAATTCAAATTCTTCCTACCTCTTTACTCCAACTTGCTTTATTGTTTGTACAGCACACACAGGAACTATAGTGGTATTTTAAGTATCAGCAACAAACTCCATGACAGTCAGATACCAAGATTTTAGAGTTTCTTCTCAAAACTCCACATTTGTGCATTTTCTCATGAACAGAGGTGTTACTAATACCATGTGATTTTTGTGGTCTATAAAAAGATTCCTCAAACTCTTCACCACTGAGACACACACACACTAGATGGATCTTCAAGAAAACTCCTGTATAATTTAGTAACTACAGTCACTAAATACTTGGATTATGGCTTCTCATAGGGTTAAAAAGATAATTCAAAAGCAAAGTCAAGCTGGTGCAGAGCTTTTCACTCTCTGAAATATCCTTGTATTTTCTGCCTGCAATGAAATGAAACCTATAATGGTGCCTCCTCCTGCTTTCATTAGATCACAGGAAAGGGGGTGGAAATGACCTCTGATGGACACTGGGTCCAACTTCCACTCAACGTGAGTTTACCGCACACACTGGGTCAGGATTGCTGTGATTTCATTGAGCAAACTCTTGAAAACCATGTCCAACCTGAACCTGAGCCCTCCAGGCAATAATTACTGGCATTTCCCTGTGTGCCAGCAACTTCCATTCAGCTTGGCTCTGACATTTTTGTAGCTGTTCAAGATTTGTAGTTGAAGACCATGTTTTAACACCCTCTCAGCCTCCTCTTTACCAGACCAAACAAACCCAGCTTCTTCAACCTCTCCTTGCCCATCATGTCCTGCAGGGTCCTGATTATCTTGTCATTTGCAGGGACCTTTCCAGTTCTGTGGCATCCCTGAAATTGTGAAGCCCCAAACTGGGCACACTAGTTCAGGTGTGGGCCCAATAATGTCACACAGAAGGAAGGCACTGCCCTTGATCTGTGAAATATGGTACAACACAGAACTGACAACGACCGGAAATTCCAGATTAGTTGGTATTTCCAAATCAAAGGCAATGAGTCACTCATTCTTTCTTCAAATCCAGTCTATATATGGTACAGTATCATGAAATATGATGACATACAGATTTGTAGTATTTTTTACTCAAAAGAGATGAGCTCAAAGCTGACAGTACATTTTTTTTTCTGAAACCCTTGAAAATACACAAGGAGGGAAGTGAAGAATCTTACAGATACTTCTGTGAAAAATAACTTATGATTCACTACAGCCTTTCAGTACCAAAAGTTAAAGATACTGTCATGCAACTTCACTCTGAACTAAATAAAGCCTTTTGAAAACACTGCCCTGACAAAATGATTCTAAAAAATCAAAGTCTAAATAAATTAAATAAAAATAAGAAAACCAACAAGGGTAAGCTGTTTAATGAAATAAGCAGAACAAGAGTAAGGTCTCAACTTTAAGAAAATCTCTCTCACAGTCTGAAGGTTAGTCAGGGCTAAGATCTGTGGGCCCCTTTGTGGGAAAAAAATCCCACAAGACAACAACTAAAACACAACAAAACCCTCCCAGTTTTCATTCCAATTCCCCTTTAAATAATTTTGGAACTCCTCTCCTAAAGTGGATGATCCACAGCAAGGCCAGTTTCAATTCGATTATCTTGCCCCTCTCTGTGCTAGAAGTAGTCCAAGGACTGTATTTAAAACACTGCTTTCTTGGCTACAATTCTGCTCTTTGTCACAGACAAAAGCATTTTGCAGACTATCTTCACAGCCTGCTTCCAGAAGAACCAGTTTGGGTTCTGAAGGAACCCTCAATTCTTCCTTATCAGCTTATTTATTCATCTTCACAGCAGCCTGAATGCATACAAACCTGTATATCAACCACACACATCAACCTAATAAATAAGCTGTAGACTATTAGAAGGCTGGAGAAGAACTGGTAACCACTTTCTTGGTGAGGACATTTCTACAGAAATGAACCACAGGTAAGAGAATCCAATATATGTTGAATTAAATTCTGAAAAACAACTTCAATGTCCTGTAAGCACAAAACACTGCCCTTTAAGTTGCTTTAAAAAACACTCAGCATGTTACAAGAAAGCATTCTGGATTTAAGAAAAGGCAGATAAGTAATGTGTATTGGCTTCTAAGTAGCAAGGACTGATCCCCATTCTGTTCCTGAGCAATGGTGCCTGCACTTAAGAGATATTTGGTGTTAGAGCAGGTAACTAAAAAATCAGACACACAAGCTGTGCAGAGAAAAAAGACAAGAGAAAATGCATGGGATGTGAAGAGAGCAGCAGAGGAAATGGACATTCAAACTAAGATGTGAGCTGTAACAAATTCAGAAATAAAGAACAAGCTTCTCACAGTTTTCTATACCAAAAGTTCTGAATATAGCAACTAAGAGCTGTACTTGAAAATAAGTTTATTTACACTGATATATTTTTTTAGACTTCAATGAGTCTACTGCTACTGGCTTCTGAGAGCATCAAGTACTCTTCCACATGGATTCTCTCAACTAACAGTAAAAAAGAGACTCTTATGTCTAAAAATATTCAACCTTCACATTTTCTTATTTTTGATTTTTTGTATCTCTGTGATATGAGTGAACTGTAGTAGAATCTGTCAACATGTAAAATATCCAACATTAATCCAGCAGATCACGTGGCCACTTGAACAATGACAAGGTGTCAATATACTTCATTAATATGGTTGAATTACAACACTACAGAGATTGATGACACACAATATGCAAGACCATGAATACTAATACATAAATCCAATAGAACTGAGCCTAGATTAGATTTGCTAGCTGTCAGGCATCATTACATAGCATTAATTTTCCCTGCTATTATCAAACCACTGCAGAGATGCAGCGAGACACAAAAATCACTTGAGATGTCTGTGTCTATACATGCTGTGAGTATTGAGCAACCTTATGGAAAGAACACCATACCTGATAAAAGTTTGTCTTGTGAGCTAGTGGCTTCTCCATCATATGCCACAAATGCCCACAATAACACCAACTGACAGCACATCAGCCTAGAGAAGCATTTTAGCTTGTTTTTGTCACCCTGGTAAGGAGATACCATTATTGTAAGACACCAGTATGTATTTTCCTAAATGAATTGTTTAGAAAAGAGTCCCTTTAAAACATATTCGGTGCCCAGCTGCCTCACAGGTTAAAGAAATCAAAACTAGTTTTAAAAATTCTATCAAAACTAGTTTTAAATTATCTCTATTTTAGCACAGTATTGCCTAAACTTTCTCCCTATATAGTATTGCAACTACATTGGCCCACAGATTATACATTGCTACAAACACCACAGGATCATCTGGGTGTTTGGGAGGTGAAGGACCCTCTGGAGGTGACCTAGTCCAAACTCTTGCTCCAAGCAGGTCAAAATAGACCTGGCAGCTTGGAGTCTCCTGCAATCCACTTCTGAGCATCTCTGAGGATGTTCTCCATGAACTCTCTGGGCAACCAGGTGCAGATTTTTCTTTTCTTTGTTCTAATTGGCATTTCTTCATGTTGCAATTTGTCCACATGGCTTTTTGTTATTTCACTGTGTGCCCAAATCAAGAGTTTGGCTCCATCTGCTCTATATCCTTTTATGAATTGAAGACAGCACCAAATCTCATCTCAGCTTCTCTTATTAAGGCTTGACCAACTCAGTCCTCCATCTCTGCTGGGCTCCTGCCAGCACATCACTGCCTTTCTCTTGCACTGGAGAAACCAAGGCTGCACAGAGTGCTCCAGGTGTGGCCTCACAAAGGATGCACAGAGGGAATAATCACTTGCTTTGCCTTGATGGCTGCACCTCTGCAATGCTCTGCTCTGCAGTTGGCTGCCTTTGCCACAAGAGTACACTGCTGACAAACAGAAATGAAGTTCCTACCCATAAACACATCATCCTACAGGGGTATTTATGTAAAAGCACTCAAGAATAGAGACTTTTTAGATTTAATCTGAAAGTGTGGAGGCACATTGGGACCTTTAGCTCTAAGCACTCTAGACCTATGTCAATTAATGGAAGGAATTGCCATCAGCCCCCTCACATGCAGAATGTCCTGTTCTCCCACTCCTGTGACTCAAAGAAAGACTGGAGGCAGAGACTTGGGCAAAAATAACCTTCAAGAGCAAATTCAACTTGCAGAGGTCAAAACTTCAAGGTAAAGAATATCTCCAAGGGTTAATCTTATCATTTAATTACAGCTCCCACTTTAACACAGTTTACAGACACAGCTCCCTCACAGGTATATTTACTTTATACCAATACCACTATCGTGACTGCCCACCAATGTGCTTAAGGAATGCAACATCAGAAATAAACAAAAAAACTAGAAAAAAATCTTTAACAACATCAAATCTTTAGCAACATCAGAAATAAACAAAAAAACTAGAAAAAAATCTTTAAAACCCCTCTAGAACCTAGATAGAGTATAAGTGCAAAAAAACCACACCCAACTAAAAAAAAAAAGCCAAATGAAAAACAGAGGAAAAACAAAGAGTACAGAAGATGGAAAGAGTTTGTGAAAAATTCACATTCTTATGTAGAGGTAAGAACTTGCTCTATGCTCACTTACACATTTATGTGTCTTAATATTACAAATCTAAGGCATAGCAATTCAAAACCGTTAAAAAAAACAACCCCAAAACAACAAGAACAAAAAACTCAACAATCCAAAACCACAAAACAAAACAAAGCACCACTAAACCCAGAAAATGTTTATGATTGTACCTCAATGATCTGCTACCCTGAATTAAAATTCCAACAAGACAACAAAAATGGAATTGGAAAAAACCCCGGACTTCTTAACACACTCCCAAGCCTACTCTTTAGACCCAGGCAGAAATTGCAAACCACCCACATTTATCCTTTTTTCAGGTAATCTGTTATTACTGTTGGTTTTTCTTTTCCTCCTTCTTTTCCTCCCCATGAGTCCTTTCTCTTTTGCCTACGACTTTTCCCTTTCAGAAATTCATGGCTCTAAAAGGTTGAATTTTACTGTCATGGAGCCAGGAAGGTAATTTTCCACCAAAGGTAGAAATGTGTCCTATCATTAGTAGCTGAAATAAGGCTTAGAAAAAAAAATAATATGGACACAACTTATTTAAAAGGTATCAAATCATTTTAATAAACATTCAGTAGATCAGAGTGCAATGGTTTTGGTATAACTTGCCAAAACCATGATGGAGCTAATCAGAAGCTGAATATTGTGGAAAATGTGGCTTGTATTTTGTAAGAGGACTGGAAAAAAGAAACAGCAATGAAATGAATCAGCAATTAAATGAAAATATCTGGCAAGACCTGTGATTTACCTTGTAAATCAAGCTACTCATTAAGGCTCAAGACACTGTTTGTTATAAATATCAACAGAAGTCATTGATCCTTTTTGCTCAAGTTGGGTTCACAAGGATTTCGATGGCATCAGTGGAACAGAACATTACTGTGCAAAAGAATATGATCTCCAGAAAAAATATACAGGACACGGAGAACACAGCAAGTGTCACTCAGCTGGCAACACTCTTCTCCATGTAGGGTAAAAAAGAACTTTATGCACACACAAGTTGTGTATTCAACTTGTAAAACTTGGATTGTTTTACTCTAAAACAGGAAATGTTAGAGAGTTACAGCCTTGTGCTTACACTGTAGCAGTTCTGCAGCATTGCCTGTAATCCTGACTATATAAAAAAATATTTTTATATAACCTTGCACTTTAATAGCAAGTCTTCACCCATTTATAGAAAATTACTTGCTAAATCTAGACTAGTAAAACCAAAACTCATGTGTTCTTGCTTTACTTCCTGTGTATGCTTTTTTAATTCAGAACTACTTTTTTCTTTACAAAATTCATATTCTAGAGAAAAAAAATCCATACAGAAATAGAAACAGCTTAGACCTAAATATCTTTCCAATATTTATGATCACCACTGAATACATGTAGAAACTAGTAAAGAACAGAAATGCAAGCACTAAGGTAATTTTGAGATAAACGACCTCGCTTTAAAACTTCTAGAAAATATAAAACAGAAAGTATCATAAAGAGAGCAAACACAGCAAAGGCTGACAAATCGAAAAAACCTGTCTGCTGGGAGTTTGCTTAATTATCAATTCTTACCTTCTGTGCTTAATCCAGGACTTGAAGTGAATTTTGCTACATCGACGATCTTCACAGCGAACTGCTGCCCCGTCTCCCTGTTGATGCATCGCCGCACGACGCTGAACGGACCCCTGCAACAGAGAGACCAGCAGTGAATAACCATCCTCCTCCTCCTCACTGGGCTACAGTACCCTTACTTCTCAACAAGGTTCTGATTTGTATATTCAGGTGTAGTATTTATACAGAATATACCTCTCATCCTTGCTGCCCGTTAAATGTAAAATTAATGGTTCCCATCATAGACTGGTGTAAAGAACATCATGTGAGTTCTGTGTTTTCCTATATTAAAGACATATTCTCTTACCCTGCCCCTTTAGAAAGGCTATACTCTTAGAAACCTTATGTAATATGTAACTGACATCATCATTATTAAATTTTAAGTGGACCTTATTTAGATGCAAAATCCAAATAGGGGGGTAAAATAGAGGGGAGAGACTCATTCCTTCTTTCAGTCCTAATCTGAAAGGATAATGGACAAGAACAAGAGTAACAGAACTGTGAGCTGTTTCAGTTTGTCTGTTTTGCACAAATTAGGTTTATTTCAAGTTTGGCATCACTAGACACAAACAACCTCCATTACAATACTTTGAAACTCCACAAAAACTCATGATTTTCTCTCATCTATGACACTTAGAGAATTTACAGAAATTACAGATGAAAATATTAGAATTAGTTCAGATAAATGTCACTATTGCACTCAAATAAAAAAGACTAGTTATTTTTCAAAATTTAAGTTACATTTGCCAAAACATCAGTTAGAAAAATGGCAACCTTTTAAAAACCACCAGCAGAAATATGTATTATTGGAAGCACCTTTTAGTAGATTATTTAAGTTCTTGATGCCTTAACTTCTAGTATGGAATCTTCTGTCCAATGTTAATAACAACCAATACAATCAGATAAACAGGCTATGTCAAGCTTTCAAACATGAAGTATAAATATGTTATGAAAACAGAATAGGATTGTTCCAGGAGTGCACTAGCTGTGGCAAATCAACCCTTTTTTTACTGCTACTTATTTAATGACAGACATGTGAATTCTAAAGAAAACCATTCTGAAGTCTTCTCAAAAAGGTGTGAGGGAAAATTTGAGGATGCTAAGAGCCTTTGTTCAGAAGTTTGTCTACTGAGTGAATATTCACCTGCTGAGTGAAATAAATGCTTTAATACAGTTTGAAAGAAAAATTCTTCCATTCAAACAATGAACTGGAAGTTAGTTGACACGTTTCTCAGCAATGAGATTGCAGAGCAACACTATTCTCAAAATAAAAGGTACCCTGAGGAGGCAGAAATGTCCCTCTGAGGACACTTACAAACCTTAATAACTGGCTTTTGGTATTCCTTTACACACCAGATGATCTGAAGTGTGTAATTCATCACAGTACCAAACCTGTACTCACATAGCTAAAATCCAGATTTTGTACTCTTTCAACATACTTGCAAATATTTCTTGAAATAGGGTTATTTCTGGCAGAGAACATGAATATCAAAAGTAGTTAATAAATCCCAGTCTAAATATTCACAAGTAAGGAAGGTATTTATTAGCACAACTATGGACATGTGATGTACTCAGACAGAATCAGTTACTCAAGAAAATGCATGTTTGTTTTCTTCTTTCCTTGCTCCAAACACACAATGAAGTCCCCCATACTGATGGCTATTTTCTCTTCTGAATCCACTCCCCACTATTATTTGGTATTTGGTCTTTTACCAAAAAATGACCACAGATATTTTTAAAATATGATCAATTAAGCCTCTAATACATAGAAATCCACTTTCATCATTAAATGAAAAAGGTTCAACTGACTTCATTTGGTGTTGGAAGGATGCAGCCATTGACTAACAATCCTCCCTCCACGTTTCAAAAAGTGATCTTCTACGAAAAAGTTCCACTTTATACAAATCAGTGTCACCTTCTTATTCCAAGTTCCTGCTTCCTCTTTTAGTATTCAAAGTAAAATTCATTTAAAATAGTATAAATACATTTAGATTATGCTAATCTAAAAACACTTCAAAACCTAAACTGCAGCTTTGGAATAATGTTAGCAACACCTCCTTTCACTCCTCATTGTCATAAATCATTAGAAACTAAACGTATTTAATTCAAATGATAATTTTTCTTTTATTTGCCGTTGTTTTTCCCCCCCCACAAAGCTTTTCTGGATACATGAAATAATGCTTTTAACATATTCTGATATAGAAGAGTAGATCACTGGAGTGCAGAGATACCTCACAAAACCATATCCTCACTTGCAGACAGATCCCCAAATTCTGTTAAGTCACTCAAACTCTATCAGTAATTCTTGCTGTTGCCTGAGCTACTTTTTTATCTCCTGGTTTTGCCAAGCCTGGGCAGGAGAGCCTGCCCAGCAACCAGTGTATATGTGCTTTGAGCAGGCAAAGAGAGTTGGAGGAATCATAAATCAAAAAGGAGCCTACAAACTGCAGCTCTGAGAGGATCAGATCTGTGTGTAGCCCACCTTTATCTTGTACAACCATGCCCTGATTTCCCTTCCATTATCTATTAACATCTTGAAATCCTAACTTGAGTAATTAAATATATATTATATATCCTGCATATTAAATCTGGGACAAAAAATTTAGAGCATTTTAGTCAGTTCTGTAACAGAAAAGGTACAGAGACACCCCTACAGTCTCAAAGTTTATGGCCATATTGAAACTTCACTATGATTATGACAGAGGCTTCTCTACTTGGATTGAGGAATGTCAGACTCTTAACTAAATGAAATGTGCTGTAAAGCACAGAATACAAGAATTGGGGTTGAAACCAAATGATCTTTAAAGTCCCTCCCAAATCAATCCACTTTATGATTTCATGAATTCAGTGACACCCACCATGAACTCATTCTATTCAATTAATACAGCAATTTCATGCAGAAATGAAATTACTTTTAAACACAACCTGAAGAAAGACTCACCTATTTACAAACCTCAGACTTCCAACTTTTTCAAAACACTCTCTCTGATACTCATTACAGCCTCAAAATAGTGTTAAGATACTACATTAGATGAATGCATCCCATGACAATAGCATCACAACAAAAGCCCGTATAGTCCAATTTCAGGTAATTTTAAATCACTCATGAGACATGCCCTGATCAATTAAGCAGACACTATCACTTCCATGTGCCAAGTAACACAAAGGAACTTTTAAATAAATTATGGTTGCAGTTAGTCCTCTCCAGCTGCAATAGCACACAGCAAGTTTACAAATTAAGTTCTAACAGCCCACGGTGATGCTGCATAACCTGAGTCAGAAAACAAGAATCCCTGTTTCCCAACACAAGAGCTTCAAGCCTTATTTAGAAGCTGAGTAACAAAAGTCTTTCAGGCCACCCTGAGTCTCAGCACTGAAACCAGCCAGTGAGGAAAGGAACCACAACAATTCATCTCTCAGCTGAGATGAGGAGCTGTTTAACAGTTGTGCCTGCAGATGGGAAATGTGTATCACATCCTCGCTAAATGACAATTTCTAAAGCTCATTTTGCCAACCCTGCAGCTCAAATTTTACAGATCTAAAGTACAGAGGTGACACAGACTGAGGAGGGAACAATTGTAACCCCAGACACAGAGCATCAAAGCTGCCAGAAATAGATAAGATTGCTTATTGAGAGTAACTAAGTTGTATAAAATTTCATTTTCTAAGTCATACAAACTGTAATCATGTCATGTGTTTTATATTTCCTTTCTCTCTGTGCTACCTTTAACAGACATAACCCGAGCTTGCAAAATCTTTCCCTGCACTCATCTTGCACACCAGAGACTACAACAGCTCAAATATGAGGATCCTTAAAACATGCAAGCAAGCAGTAAGGACAGATGATTTCTTCACTGATATTTTATCAAGGTTGGCAGCAGCACACTCCAAACACCTGGAACACCTGGAGTCCCCCCTACAGTGTATGCCAAAACCCAAAATGTATGAACTTACACTGAAGCTGGGATGCATGATGGGTTTTGCTGTCTTATGCAGATGGAAATCCAAATGTTACATTATTGAGGAGGTTAGTGAGTACATATAGGCCAGAAAATGTGGACTGAAATGCTAAAGAGGTTGTCTAAAGTCTTTTCATTAGTCCAAAATTTCAAATTAGCAGAGCATGCCTGACATAACCTTAACCCTACTGAAACTATTTTCTGATGTACTTTCTGTATTTTCAGTATTTTCTGACTTTACTGTCTAGCACAGAGCAGTTCATTTTCTATCAGCTAGACACAAACTTGAAGAAAATCAATTATTAATTACTCTCTCCTAGAGTACAACACCTGAATAAGAATAAAACCCTAAAACTTTGATAACATCAAAGCCTTTTTTATCATCTCCTTCACTTTAAATTATTTTACTTTGTGTGTCATTGGGACTTCAAGGACAACAATCATAAACCAGTATATTGCAAAATATCTTTTTATACTAAAATCTCGTCAGTTCATCAGTCTGTTCTGCTTCCTGTCTCCTTTCCTTCAACCCCTGGTGATCTGCAAGAAGGAGAAATGGAATGGTTGGAAAATACCACAGCCTGTTTCCTTCTCATGTCCCTCAATGAAATGAGCTGACCTGTGGGGATGGAATTCCTGTAAAGACACTTCTGTAGTTTTGTTTTTAAAGAACAGGGCTACACACTTCCTGAATCCCTTTGCTTCAGAGCCTCAAAATTTGAGATTTTAGATCATATCAGACCATCACAAACTTGCTCAACATCTTTTCCAAGTGAGTCCCAATTTTTTGAGGAATTTAATATAAAACAAGGTGTTTTGGCTCTCTAATTCTTTTTCATTAAGTTAAAAAAAAGGTAAGAAACACAAACTGAACATTTTGACAGAAAAAAAAACCCAAATAATGAGCAATATCCCCTCCACTGAACGGAGTGCTCCTTTAAAAATGATTTTCCATTTAGAAGTAAAACCGGGAATGCTTTTCCTTGTTTAACAAGATTTAATAGTTAAGAACTTGGAACATGCAACACAGGTCTTAAAGTCACCTTAATTCAACATTTTAGATCAAGAGTTTAGATCAAGATCAGTGTTTTCTAAAAAGGGTTTTGTCAGTTTGTTACAGTTAGGTACCATAGTTGTATACACACACAAAAAAGACATTTATACCCAGATTTTTTTTTCTTTTTTTATGTAAAGGCTGTACATTTGCTTACCTAAACTGCAAGCACTGCTTTGTACTAATGTAGCTAATACTTTCAAAACAATTTTATTCAAATTGATGACAATTATTAGGAAGAAAACAATTTCCTACTACATTTAAAGAGACAGATCTTTTTCCCTCTTCACTCATCCACAAAATTTATAACATATATTTGTTCTTTAACTTTCCCTTTGCCTTCTATTGAACCTCTTTCGAAAATTAAGTATTCCCAAAATTAATTAAACCTCCAATTAGTCACCATATCAGCCCATTTACACATGGCACTGCAGCTTAAAATAGTGATTGAACCTTTCTGTGAAATAGCACTTCAGATCAGAGGGCATCCACATTTAGAAAGCCATTGCTGGCAATGCTGGGTCGACACTTTTTGTTTTATTCTCAAAGGAAAATTTAAAATAATGCATTATGATGACTATAGCACAGAAAAACATTTGGGTTGAAGATCTGACACTTTGGAAAATAAAATATCCCAGTACAAGCCATGAAACCGAGTTCCCAGACAGCAATATTTCTATCACATTCTATTTCTACTTTTCAACAGCTCACATCTTTGAAACCAAGTCTGTGTTTAAACTCAGCTTTAGGGTGAAACCTACAGAGAAAAAAGCACAAGACAGTAGTTCACTGGATCTCATCCCAATATTAATAGATACTTTCTAACACTAATCCAAGAGGAAAAAAAAAACGAATATATAACAACAAATCTTAACCATTGCTATCCATCCACAAGAAAACGAGAGAAGAAGCAGCACTCCAGGGCTTGTGAAAGGGAAATACTCCCCAAGAAAACCTTAGGGTATGCTTGGAATTCATGCAGCAAACTGAAAAAATATTTACCTTCAATTTTAGAGATTTTCTGAAGTAGTTCAGAAGTATGTTTCCATGGTTTTGTCAGTATAAAAGCAAAATACAGCAGAAAGATTTCTTCTGCTGTCCTGTCTTTCATATCTCCAAGCTAAAAGGGGGATAATCTATCCTTGTATGATCAGCCCCTCTACCAATAAAATGGTAAGTTGGTGGTCTGATTTTTCTTCTTATCAAGCAAAAAAAATCACAATCATTTCATTAGTCACTCTACATATCTATCAAATCTCTCAGGCATACATACATTATAAATGGATGCTGGTACGTAAAAATATCTTTAATGTATCTATAGTTTGTAAACAACTCTTCTTTTACTCTGATTAGATGGGATATTGAGGGGATGGAAAAGGAAGAGCACTGAGATAAGATGCTCTCTAAATCTGCTATTCTGTTACCATGAAATAAATATTTCAGCACCAGGCACCTACAATATTCTTCACACACAAAGGACTCAGAAAGTATTTTTATGTTCACATATATTTCATTTTCTGAATTCTACAATTACCTGTTAACATTGACCTTACTCTTGTCAATTCTCCTATTTTATTCATAGAGTCACAAGAGGGTTTAAGATGGAGGGTACTTCTGAAGGGATGTGCTTAGTAAATTTTATCAAAACATGTACGTATCAAAAATGATACTTCCATGTTTGTTTTTTTTTAAGAAAATAAACCATCTCCCTCTTCAAAAACAAGCATTTGCAAATAATTATTTACACAGACAAGCAAAACCTGTTTTCAATAAATACTGTAGTAAGACGTGTCATGGTCTTTAAAAGTTGCTCTGAACCCTGTAGCTGTGGCAGGTACAGAAATGGGAAATGCACTTTGTCAAGGCCTTTTGGACAAAGGTCCAACAGGAGCTGCTGGGTGGCTTCCCAAGGGCCACATGGCACACACAGGAGGTGACAGCACAGCATTCCAAGGTCGTGTCTGGCTGGCACTGAATGGGGACTGCTCCAAGCAGAAGCTACAGCTACTGACACTGAGCAGCCCTTCAAGAGCCCATCCTCAGACCTTCCCTTCCTATTCTTCAACTCATTAAAGGTCATCTCCTAGCAAAGGGTGAAGACCTCACATTCAAGTAGACTTCTTAAGGAGTTCAGGCTCTTGGCTCCACAGATTCCTCCTTTAGCTCATTTCTTCCTTGAGAGTATGTTTCCAATGATTTTCTGCTAATTTGTTTTTGCTGCAAGATTACACAGTGGACGCTCTTTTCACTTTCCTAGAACAGCACATGGGTCCAAAACTATGATTCCAGAAGTAATCTTCAAGGAACTGACTGATTCCCATTTCCAGATGGATGAAAGAAGGAAAAAAAATTATTTTTGGGTATGTATGTACCACACATACACAGGTAAATGATGAGACATTTCCCTGAGGTATAAATAATTATCAGGATCTCAGAAAATTGAACTTTCCAATAAGTTTTTTTTTTTTTACTAGTTTTTTAGCTCTTGGTATGAAAGAAGAATCAAAATTTGTTCATTAAGCTGAAATGAAACATTCTGCCCCCTCAGCAATAAAGAACTCAAGAAACTGATGATGGATATAGCTTTCTCTCTGGTTCACCTTGAGGTAGAGGAGAATCTATATCTCACTCAATAAGTGATTTTGGGCCAGTGAAAACTGGTAATCAAAGCACAGATTCTAGTACTTGAACAGGAGAGGGGAGAAATAAGGAGAGCTTTGTCCACTGATAAATTTCCACAGTGAGTACTGGATTAAATGCATAGAATCAAAACCCTCAAAATTTTATTTTTACACTCAAACATCCTGTAACACTTCACAGAAAAACACAACATACCAGCAGCTGAATCAAAAGCATCAGCTCAAGGGTGTTCAGAAAAGCTGATGCTGTTCTCCTAACAGATTCCTTAGATGACCAAGTGTCTTGCCTGTTTCTCTTCCTTGCGAAGAAAAAGAGCAGAAGATCAGGAGGAAATGAACGAAAACAGAGGAAAAAAAAGTAGAACTACTTTAGGTATTAAATCATTCAACAGTGAGGAGAAAAGCAACAAGAATGAACAAATGTGTCAGAAAAAGTGCTTCAATTACAGGAACAAAAGGGAGTATATTAAAAATAGCAGCTTTGCCTTCAAAAGAAGAGATGTTGCACAGCACCTTCAAGCTCGGCTCATCAGCTAGAGATATGATCACTATTTTTCTCTTTTTCCATTCAGAGAACTTTTTTATCTCATTCATGTGTACCACGGCCTTGTTCCATCCCAGGCTGTGGCCTCACCAGCATTTCTTTAGCAGAGCACTGGCCAAACCAGCAGCCCCTCTGGCTACTGCATCATCCCAGAACAGGCTGGGCACAGTTACACTCAACCAAATCGAAGGAGAAACTAAAACTGCTCAAAATACCCCAGACAAACCAATTCTCCCTTTTTTTACTGTGTTGTTTTTCAGTCAGGGCAGATGCTTGGTTTGGCTTTAAGCATAGCTGTGCAAAGAGCTGTGTCCAGACAGACCCAGGAAGGAACAGCTGGGACAGGAGGTGTTCAGCAGCACTGCTCTGCTAAAGCAGAGCCTTGTCTCAGACCCCAGTGATCTTTCACAGGGTCCTACAGCCCCCTGTGGCACCTCCACCAGAACTTCACACCTGCACTCATGCAGTGAAGCAAAGGAACTGATCTGAGAGCCTTGGGTAAATCCACACACAGCTGCCTCCACTGTGTTATTTGTGCTGCAACTACAACTGGTTTTGATTGCATGCAGCACACACAGCAAGATGAGTAATAAAAATAGGAATATGTCAGCCACCACTGCTGCCCAAAAACTCCTTCATGAAATTACACCCTCAGGTGAATGTAGATGCAGTAACCACTCCCTACACCAGCTCTCCCCCTGCATTTGGGTTGTATTTCAGACTTCCCTTTTATGACTTTTAATGTCCACTTTAAATCTATTAGTCCTGCTAACAAAACTGAGCTTACATACTATTTCCTCTACTCTCTTTTATAGATCTATGCAAGCTAACAAAATGCCATTTTTTTAATGACAGGGTCTCTCATTCCAGAATCTCTTCCTAGTGCCTGCTCCACTTCTAATTTTTCTTAAAAACAGTAACCAGAACTGTGAGGAGAACTCCTGGTGAGGTCTTAGCAAGAGTGCACAATGCTAACAATATTTTCTTCTCTGTTGGAAATACTGTGCCTGGTACACAGTCTTGTACTTGCCTTGTTGACACACAGATCATTGAGCCTCCTACTACAGCTGTGTTCTTCTGCTGAGTTGTTGACACTCAACCAACCCCAGTCCACTCCACAGGTTGTTACTATTTCTATTCTCAAGTGGTGAGTCCTCTTTTAGAAGTTCATAATTTCCACTACTAAAGTCCTTTCTGGATGGTGTCCAGGTCCTCCTCTGCATTATCCTCAAGTGCTGCCTTGCAAGGAGGATACTTTAATAGTACAGTTCAATTCAGCACTTTTTAATTTTAAAACAAACTGACAGACATCTAATCCAAAACTGGCCAATGACAAATCTTCATTTTTACACTATTTCTTCTCTGAATGCCCTGTGTCAATTTCTTCTTTAATCCAATACAGACTACTTAGATTTCTCATATTGCTATCCTTCTGTTTGTTTTAAAAAACACCAGCAACTCAAACTACAAGAGGGAAGTCAGAGAGAAGCACTGGAAGATCTGATTCATAGAAGTGTTTTTCTTATTGCTTGAAATACACCAGCACTAATTCAGCTGCCCCAACACTACTGCCTTACAAAATCAGAAGTTTCCTACAGGTTCACTATAAAGGACAAAGGTAGATCTAACTTGCATCGGCCACTACAGAAGTAGAGAAAAAACAAAACATTTTTAATGGAAATAACCTCATTTAAATATTGCTATTATGTCTGTGGTAACATGCAACAGTTCTGCCAAATTGAAAAGGTATCACCTTTATATTGTATTATATGCAAAAAAATTAACCACTTCTTTAGGGGCCTCTCTGTTCCCTTTATTTGACTACCAACAAAACTCCCATTTAATTTGCTACCACTACACAGTAAAGTCTGCAACTTGAAAAACAGCAATGGCCAAACAAAATAGTATTTTCATAACACACATATAGAACTAAACAGAATTTACTCTGATAGCCAGTTCAATCAAAACTGCTTTCTATGTAGTTCAGTATTAATTCTTATTAAAAAACCCTAACAAACAGCAAGAGCAAACCAAAACCAACAACTCAGTTCAGTCAGGCTGTCACTAACAATCACAGGCTCAGGGATATTTCCTGAGCATAATATGGTGTGCATACATGGTGTGCATACCAATTCACAAGACCCTTTGAAAACAATAAAGAGAAGTTATTGAGAACAGTTAAGAGAAACCAAGTTTCTAAGTGAGGAAGTTCTCCACTGCAGCACTGATCAGTAAAGCCAAATTATCTGAAACACCTTGATCCAGACAGACTTTCCCTCTAGTTCTTACAGGAGTGTGGCCTCTGAACTGCTAAACCCATTCATGTGCTAGGAAATGGAACAGTATCCTGAAAAGAAGGTCTGTCTTGTGTGTTTCAAAACTATTAAATTTCATAAGTTGTCATCAAAATGGTGTATGAAATGATGGAAAGCATAAATACTTGAGGTTTTCTTTAAAAAATGCTGGAAGACTTCCACTATTTCAAAAATTGAATTTACTACTCACATTGTCAGCCTTTAGGGGTCATTCATAACATTTTAAATTATGGAAGGGTTATGAGATTTATTAAGAACATTCAGCTGAATATCGGGAAAAAACTTTCTGGTTATGGTATTTATAGAAGATTGTTGAATCCTCTTTCCGGGGGAGAAATTAATAATTTCTGACCTCCTAAGGTCTGAAGTTTTCAACAATGTACTGAAATGAAAAATCTGTCACAGATGAGGATAATTTAGTTTCTCTATCTGGATCTGTTGGATTTCTGAACAGCAGTTTCTTGTATTTTTACATATTTAATGCATATAAACTACTGTTTGAAGTCAAGGTATTTTTTCTGGTTTGGGGTGGTTTTTTTTCTGATTTTTAAGTATAGATTTTAATTTTTTTTAAAGAATAGATTATATTTTAACAGTCTTGGAATCTCTATGAGAAAAATATTAGCCTATACACCATCTGTATTAGTTCAGCCTTTTCCTGCCTTGAAATAAGTTAATTTTCAGTAGTTTATTTAGAGTTGGACTTAATGATCCCTATGGTCCCTTCCAAATCAGAATATTCTGTGATTCTGGGAAATTTCATCTCTCTTGCTAACTTCAAAAAACAAACTAAAACTATTATATGATTCTACAGTTCTTGGGAAAAGCTAATGCAGCTGCTAGAAAAAACTTTGAAACTGAAAATAACTATTTACCTAACTAAATATCTGGTTGGTAACAAATACCCTCCCTAAGCATTTAAACATAAAATACCAGCTTCCTGTAAAACAAATGTTCATGAATTTTAAATTCACCTCTTCTCTCCAAAGAGGTGCCAAAGTAAAGTTCAAGGTCTCTCCTTAGCAAAATCTTGCCATCATGAAGACTCCCTTGCCATCATACAGAATTTCTCATATTAACTGCAGGACATTTAGTCCTGTGTGAACTATAACCACCTACATGACAATTATCAGCACACATGCAGCACAATGCATTACATGAACATTTCACAACTCCTTTATTAAAAAACCCACAATGTTTTCTAATGGCTAAACATTTAGCAGAACTGTTAACTGAAACTAATTTAGTTTAAGTAAAGCCTTTATTTAAAAGCCACATAAAATATTTCTTTTTATGAAAGAAATCTTTTTTCTTCATAAAATATTGCTTTTTTTTTCCATTACAAAAAGGGAAAGCTGCCTGGATGAATTTCCCAGTGAGCTCTGAGCACAGCTGCACTGAAGTCTTTGCCAGAACCATGAGGAAAGCACAGGGTGCCAGGAGAGGACAAGGGTTTTACTATTGCTTTTCAAAAAAGACCAAACAACAAATTACTCCTGGAGATACAAAAAAGCAGGAACAGAGCATTGACTCCATCAGTGCACGACCAAATAAAGTGCTCATGCTGAAACATCCCACACTCCTGCAAGTGATTATCTGACCTTTGGGACATTGACAAAAGTAGGAAGCTGAATCCATGGTCCAGGTCAGGAACAGCATCTGACTTTTCACCAGTTCCAGCTGCCCTTTATTTATGTTCAAGGACTGAACAGTGAAATGAGGCAGCCAAGCAACACCTTGGGTCCATGAGCAGATCTCAGTTTGTTTCCTTAGGTTCTTGCACCAAAAAGCAAAAAGTCGAAATATTCTTTCAGTCATGTCACTTCAAATCCAAATCAAACCAAGAGTGATTTCACCTGAAGTGATAAATGCTGTGGTTCCTCATTTGGACCACAGAATCAAATTCCTTCCCTATATTACTGTCTCAAAGCACCAAACCACCTGTGCACCGATGTTCTTAAAATAAAACAAAATTTTAAATATCTAGTGACACTGGAAGAAGTTGCAGAAAGAAAAATTATGTCAAGAAAAATTTTTTTAAGAAAAAAATGTCAAGAAAAATTAGGAGACTGTTCAGTAAGAAACTTGCTGCTGCCTATTTGAGACATTCCCAAGCACTTCTCATTTGGCTGCCACAGGCAGCTGGTGCTGCTGTCACTGGAAAGGAGCCCAGCAGCAGAAATGCAGCTTCCAGCTTTGTTCCAGGCTGTACACACATGGAGAAATAAGCACATCTCCACACCAACCTCCCTGGCAGTAAAAAGGCAAAAATAGAGAATTTGACTGCTCCTCTGGTTTGAATGATAGCACATTCTTGAAGCTATGAAGAATCCCAAGTAATCAAAAAATAGGGTTACAGATGTGAACAAAACCAGGATTTAAAAGTGCCAATTGCTTTTGGGCTAATAGTATATACCTACACTATGGAACCCTACCAGAGCAGCCTGCTGTTTTATACTAGAAATTGCATTGAAAATTCAAGTCTAACCATATTTTTAGATGAATTGAAGGCTACACAAAACAGCACCAGAAGTTAACTGCTAAGAAAGGCAACATTTAGGAAAAAGTGAATGAGGAGAAATGCGCTGGCAGTTGAAGACGGGGGAGAGGGAAATGGGAAGAAGAAATCAAATTATCATACTATATTTTCTTTATTATGCTTCTCTAGTCAAAACAATTTGAAGAGGGGAAAAAAAGAGAAAGACAAGTGCTACAGACTGCAGAGAATACACAGCACTGCTCAACCACAGAACACAACTCCTTGTTGGCACGCTTCTCAAATAACTATACAACACTGCTTGTAAAGGTGTAAAAATATAAACACCCAACACCCGATATTTTGGGTGATGCATATGAAAGGGAAAACCAAAAGCCAACCACAACCAACCTCCAAAATTTTAAGAAAGCTTATGATGGTTGTTAGTCCCCTCAAACACCCATCCAGCACTTTTGGAGTCAGTAACTGGGCAACTGTTCATGCAGTTGAAGTTGGCAGCAAGGGTTTATTTGGCTTTTAGGAGCACAAGATCAACTTTGACAGCTAAGGCTTGTTAGGAAGGGACAGGTTCCACAAAACAGGGCAAAGCAGTTGTGCCAAGAGGCTGATCACCCTGGAAAAGGAGCACTTCACAATTATGTGCTGTCATGGGCTGAGGAGAGTTAATTTGTTTCATAGTAGCTAATATGGGGCCATGCTGAGACTGGCAGAGAAATAAGGACCAAAGCATAATGTCTCACCACCCTCACTGCAAAGAATGTCCAAACTCATGTCCAATTTTAACCTACTCTACTTCAGTTTAAAACTGTTGTACACACCATAGGCCTGTAAAACATTCTCCATTTTATAATCCCCTCTAAAGTACTGAAAGGCACAACAGGGTCTCCCTGGTGCCTCCTCAAGGATGAACAACCTCAACTCTCTTGGCAGCAGAGGTGACCCAGCCCTCTGGGTACCCTTGGGTCCCCTTGTCCCACAGCCCCACATCCTTCCCACGTTGGGGACCCCAAGCTGGAAGCAGCACTGCAGGTGAGCTCTCCCCTGAAAAACTCCATCAAGTTATGGCTTCACTGGAACCTCAGCAATCCCCTGAAGGTTGAAATTTTATTGGTTGACAGTACTAAAGTAAGTTTCTAATTAAAATGAACACATGGTAACATATTTAAAGCAGCAGTTCCTGCACACCATGAGAAATTCCTATACTAAATTTCCTGCTAAAACTGCTCTAATATTCAAAACTCACTCAAAACAACAGCAATTTCAAGGAGATACCCAAGCCAGATTTAGCCTTTCCAAGAGTTGAATGAGTACATTTTTTATAATATATACTGGCATAAATATACGTGATGCATATATTCACACCCTAAACCTCCTACCATATATGCACACATAATCAAATGTGGTATAGCAAAGCAATTCAAATATATGTTCCTGGCAAATCTCTTGCAATCATTTTAAAATCTGCTTTTCTTCTCTGAAAATTAAGTGCATCAGACTGCATTACTGGGCCATCATTAAGTAGCCCAGATCATTCTTCTATATTCTAATTTTACTGATGTTCCTATTCTTCAAAGACCAAGTATGAAAGATATCAGACCAAGTTATTGCCTTCTGAACAAAAAATCAAACAAAAAAGCCTGATACAACCATAATAAGTTTTCAGTTTCATTTACTCTTGCATAAAATGCACATCTGAGCTATCAATTTCCCCTGCCTTAGATATTTTAAGTATTAAAGCACACCAGCACAAAAATATCTCACACAATGGGTCAACAATGAAAAAAACCCAGTAATTTAAATGATATTAAATAAGATAGCATTTGGAAGCCTTTATCAACAATGTAGTGCTGATCAGACAACAAATTGAGCCTTCCTGTAAAAATTACAGTTGAGCGTAATTCAAAAGTCACAGACTTTAGCTGACTAAAAGACAGAGAAGGGCTCGTGTCTGTGAGCACATCAAGATTCAGCTTCACAGAACAGCAAAAACCCAATTCAGCAGGGTTGACTTCAATACCTCTTGTCAGCTGCTAAAAGCTCTTTCATCAGCCTTCTGTGTTCTCTACTCTTTTCACCCATTAGCTAAAATCTGCACATTAGTGCAAATAGAAAACAAGGAGAGACTTTAATTTTTTTCTTCATAGAAGTTAAAAAAGTCAATACCCAATGAAAGTGTAAACTCAGTGCATTGCTGAAATCTACCATTCTTCCTGACAATTACTGATGTGTAATTTGCAGAAATCACTATCTTTAGCACATGGAAAGCTCCACTACTGCAAACTGCAAGCTAAAGAGCAACACAAGGAGCCCATTCCAGTTTTGTGAAGTTATATTAATGATTTATAATATAGAGATTCTTTAGTCCAGCAGAGAGTTGGATTTTTTGTTAGAATTCACAGTTATGTCCCATATTCTGTTTGCCTATTAATCTTTTCCATCTACTGACAAAGGTTTAGCTTCAGATCACAATCTAACAACAGACAGTCCTACACAAATATTTTAATCAATATTTTTATGTTGTGCATCAGATCTTTATCTGGGAACAACAGGCCCTGAATTCAAGTTAAAAGAAAATTCCTCTACAGACAGCAAAAGTGAAACAGGACACATTTAGAATGCAGACTATTTGCAATAGCTGAGTTACTTAAATCCACAGACATAATTTAACAACAACAAAAAATTATCTGAGTACCACAAAAAGTCTCATTTCCAAAGTTCTTACAAAAAAGATGTGCTAAAGGCTTTGAAAACCTGGCTATGTTTCCACAGTGATAAACACAGATATTCACAAGAGCTCACTGCGGGTATGCAATGATATCTGGTATTCATGTCCCCTCTCCCTGGCATCAGGTACAGAAGGAAGTTACAGGGGACATCTCTCCTTCACCTCTCAGTTCTTCAGGAGCTGGGAGTGAAATGCAGAGCTACAGCACTTTGCCATCTACCAAACTGACACAGGAGAGCCCCTTCCCCACTTTTAAAAATTTCCCTCAAAAAATTGCTAAGATCTTAAAAGCCACATCATAGCCTGCCTATATTAAAGTTTCCAATTTCTCTACTGAGAGCAAATAAGGCCAGTTTGGGAGAAGGAAAAAGCAGTTTATGAAGTTTTTCATTTGGAATTCAAGCAGTCCTGTGATAGTAACAGAGAAAAAGGTACCTCTGCTTTCATGTACACTAGCAAAGAAATACAGATATCACAAATTTACCAACAGAGAAAATACAAATGGATGAGGCTCCTTTTCTCAGAGCATTTTAGTCTTCTGCTGTTTGCAAAAAGTTATGCTGAAAGTTCTGAAAACAACTAGAGCTGCCAACACAGCAACAGATGAGAACCTGCTCGGACTTCCTTCATATTAGAACTTGGTAGTAAGCTCTTAAAATTCGTCTTCTCTCCATGGTCATGAAGCTTGACATGACACTTCTTTGGCTTGCAGCACTCAAAACTCCCGTATTTTCTTGAAATCTTCAGAGAGAAGCTCCTTCAGTAGCTTATCTCTAAAGCTCTTCCTATATGCAAGAGCTACAGTTTCAGTCTATGTTTTTTCTGTCATATTTGTAACACAATAAAAAAGTTATCCTTGAAAGTGAAACACTGAAAAAAAAAAATAAAAATTAGTCACAGGTTATCAACTACAGTTCTTGGAAATGCATTGCTTTCCATTTTAACCTGCCTTGCCTTGCACAGAGCATCTTTCTTTGCACCTTAAGATCTACATAGGCCACACCAAAGTGCTTGAATGTTACAGCTGTGGCTGAATGACAAAGTTAAACGCACAAAACAAAGCTAAAGGCACAAAAACTTTCTCACTGCATCTGAACAGAAGCCTTTCAAGGCTGGCTGCCTTCCTAGCAACCTTCCTTCCCAGGAACACCCAGAGAGCAGGTTGTGCATTGGACAGACTGTAGGAGCAGCTGCTCTCAATGCATTAAAATAAAAAACAGAACACAAATTTACTAAAAAAAGAGAGTATAAACATTTTCATACATGCCTTAGAGTAATTTAAATGCAATTTAGGCACCGTTTTGGGTCAAAACCAAATACCACCAATAAAAAACCCTATTACTCAACATGAATTTCCAGCACAAGCAGAGAGCTTTCCACTCTTATGTACCTCCTTTACACGCAAGCAGATTATTTTGGCCAGACTTCAATGACTCTTTTCTGTGCTCTGCTGCACCTCTGGACGCTTTACAAGAGCAGAAAAGTTGGGGAAATGCCAAAAGTGACTCCAGCTGCCACCTGGACTATGGCTGGATGAGTGCTTTAAGAATACAGGTAATCAGGAAATGAGGAAATCCTGTCCTTCTCCTTCTGCCAGGTTCCTCCTGTCATCCTGGGCAAAGGTGTGGCCACAGGGTGAGACAGGCAGGAAAGGGACCTAGTGAAAAACAACCCATCACAAAGAACTGGGCTTTTATGAGTTGGTTTTCAGTTCTCCTCTGGCCCCTGGAAGGGATCACCTCCTTCAGAAACAGATGTTACTGCAATCAGCTTGAAACAAAGAAAGGAGAGCATAATTTGAGTGCTTGCCAATGTTAAAGGACAAAAGATTGTTAGCAGAATCAGGTCTCAAAACATTTAAAAATTTTTATTTACAAAACAGGTTTGGCTTCTCTTTTAAACTGATACTCTTCTATTTCACACTACTTCAAATCACACTAAGATTATTCCAGCCAGAAGTTTAATTATAAAAAATAGCTAAGATCTCATTCATATGAAAGCAAAATTCACATCTCATGACTCTTCTATCAAAAGCTAATACACTTTTCCCTAAAGTTTAGATTCAAAGAGTTAACCTATCATTCAAAACACATCTAAATTAGGTGAGAATCACAGGATACAAAATGCTGAACCAAAAGCTTTTGGCTCTTCCTACAGCTATTAAAAATCCTGAAATTTAAATGTTTTAGTATGCAAACAGAGCATCTCTCCAAAACACGTATTTCCCTATCAATTAGATAACCCTCACTGCACTTCTGTAATTATGCAAGTTCAGAGGTTATTTCAGGCATCACACCTACCTGAAAAAACCTCCCAAGTCACAAGCCAAACAGAAAATAATTTTAAGTGAGCAGTATTTGGCAGACTTTCCAATATGTACATATAAACAAGTTCCTAAATTATGTGCACAAAACCCTCCTTTTAGAACAGCACCAACTATTTAAAGCAATCCAGTGCTATTTTCCACAGATTTTAAACCACCTGCATTTTCCACATTTGTTTCCATATTTGTTTTTTAACTGTAAAGTGCATTTCTCAGGTGGGAAGTGACCTCTGGAGGTCACTTGGTCCAAGCCCCTGCTCCAGCAGGGCTGCCTAGAGCCCAGGACCATGTCCAGGTGACTTTTGAGTATCTCCAACAATCAAGAATCTCCTTTGGCAATGTGTGCCAGAGCTTGGGAGCCCTCACAGCTAAAAAGTGTTTCCTGGTGTTCAGGTTTGTGCCACTGCCTCTGGCTCTGTCCTCTTTGAACCCTCTCTTCAGATATTTATACATCAGTGACATCCTTCCTGAGCCTCCCCTTCTCCAGGCTCAACAGGCTCAGCTCTACAGTAATGTCACAATATTTACACAATATAATGCCCAGTACATTAAACCACATTGTTTTGTTCTGTTAAGAGGACACATTAAATTGTCTCTTCATGTCTGTGTTGATGTCACTCCATCAGGTTTGTGTGAGTCTTGACATACACCACAACCAACATCTATGCTGTCACAAACCAAAAAACACATAAAGATTGGATGATCAAGAGACTGAATTCAAAAGAATACTTGTGACCTGAGAAAAAAAAGAAAAACACCAGTGGAGACACATCCATACTGCAGGTCTACTGATTTTAAACAATATTTCTCTGTTCAAAGAAATCTAAATCTCATTGGTAATAGAGGAAAATACATCACATACTTCAAAACAACCTAAACTGCAAACAGAAAGGGATTAACACTGTTATATCTTTTTTGTACATTTGCTCTTGGGGAAAGATAGGCTCATTTTCAAGTACTAGATGGGTAAATTATGGAGTGTTTAAAAATGCTTTGAAAAAGGGCAGAGAAGTCACATGGTTTACACAGTTCTGATAAAGCCCCATGTTAATACCCATCCTCCTCCCAAACACTTTTAAGAATTAAACTATGATACATACTGATGTGACTTGGAAACATACCACTGTTAGGCAGACATCTGGAAAAAACAGTAACTAAAAAGAAAAAATATCAGACAAATGAAAAATTTTAACACATATTAAAAATCTAATTGTTTCCCTTTGAAGAATTAATATTAAGAAGTGACTGAAGAGTTCAATTTGCTCTTTCTCAAATTTACATTGCGTAATTAATCTCTTAATTTTCCTTTTATTTTTCCTCTGAATTCACAAACGGAATGCTAAATTAACTTCAACATTTCAATGCTTTGGCTGTAATCTTCTAAAAACACTCTATTAGGAGACACACCATGTAACTTATGGGCAGAAATAGTTACACTCCTTTTCACATTTCCAGTATTATTTGAACTTATTTCCAGGCTTTTTATAGGATCATAGGAATATGCCCTAAAACATAATATACAGTTGGAGCATCTGGAGGGCAAGATGCATGCAAGTTGTATGGAATCTAGTCACACATATGAGTATTAAAATGCAGACATATTAAGAAAATTACTTTCCCTGGCTCATATTCTCAGTACTAGTTAATAATGGCACTGTGTTGGCACCTGTTGTGGGTTAACCCAGAAAAGAGCAAACACAAGCACTCACTCATGTCCCAGCCCCAGTGGGAAAGAGAAAAAAGAAAAGTTCTGGGTTGAGATAAAGACAGTTGAATAGGACAGAAGCAAAAGGGGAAATGAGTATTAATAAAAAAATAATTATTTTAATATTGTTATTATTACAAGCCAGACAAGTGATGCACAATACAATTGCTCCCCACCTGCTGGCTGATGTCCAGCAGCCAGAGCAGCAGCCTCTGGTCACCTTCCTCCCTCTAGTTTATACACTGAGCACCCTGCATGGTCTGGGACATCCCTTGGGTCACCTGGGGTCAGCTGTGTCCCCTCCCAGCCCCTGTGCAGCCCCAGCCTCTCCCTGCTGGGATGGGCTGAGGGCCACAAAAGCCTTGACTCCCTGGAAGAGCTGCTCAGCAACAGCTTAACACCAACATCCCAAATCCACTGCACTGTACCAGCCACGAGGAGGAAAATTATCCCAGCTGAAAGCAGGACAGTGACCAATGCAGAAAGATGTTTTCCAGAAAATGACACTCTAGAAAGTGGGATTTGTTTAGCTGCACACTACAGAAGTTTGTAGAAGTTTTGATCCCAGGCACTGCTGCTCAAGTTACAGACTTGATGTGCTTTTTTTCCCCCTCAGAATCAGGATGTAAGAACCTGCTAACAAAAGAGATGTTTCAGCTAGAAATCAACTTCAATATGTGCCACAAAACCAACAAAATCAGCACACAACTCATTCTGTTCTTCAGTTTGAAAAGTCAAGACTCAAAAGCAAAGAGCAAGGTGCTGTAACCAATGCTTGGAACAAAAGGTATTGCACTGAATGCCTGATCAGCTTTGAACTGCAGAGCTATGTACAGATAATACTAGAAACAGAATAATGCTAGATGTTAGAAATTTAAAACACAGACCTGTTTTGCTAGTAAAATCAATAAGCCATGTTTGCTAGATATAACATTTCTCAATTTATTAGTACTGGCAGGGCACAATTTTTATTTAAAACAATGCAACTCACTGAAAGGATTTTTTATAATGAAAATGTCACCCCTAAGTTATATTCAAACAACCTTGAGATAGATGATATTTACTTCTATGTATTTAGAAGAAACAACACAGAATTCTATTTGTGTTGTCAAATAGACATTTTACCCAAAGAATGTGAACTGCAGGTGTAAAGCAAACCATACTCCAGAAATGGTGAAATCTCTTAAATGTCCCTATACCTGAATTACAGTCCTACTGCTTATCTGAATGATGGACTTAGTGTTACCAACATTAAAGAAATAAAGCAAATACTTCTAGCAATACTGTAATATGTCCAGGCCATAATAGCTATGGAAGAACAGTGTTTGTAGGACAAAGTTATGCAAGTTTTACTCATACAGGTTGAAAAATCATGTAGACAATACTTCCTCTAATGAGTTCTGACAGTAGAGTTTAATGTAACTCTAATCCCACAACAGCATGCATTTTACTGATTGCATTCCAATTCTCCTGTAATATTTTATCATGAACAAGCACTAATTCTAACACTATTCAATTCCCAAAACACACACATAGTCTAAGGCCAAAATCCTTGTTTCACCTATTAAAAATGCCAGGAAACCAGTAGTTTTGTCTCAAAAAGAAAATTAAGTAGCTCTCACTCATGAAATTTCACAGACAGGAATGATTACATTAAATGACACAAAGAGGGGCACTCTCTCCTCCAGTCCAGTTTGAGCCATCTGTCAGTGTGGACACGCTAGAAAAGCCACACACAAAAGAGGAGTTTAGAGAACAGGAGTCTGCATAACTAACACAGAAAATAAGATGCTACTCTCAACAGTCACAACAAAATAAAGCCCCTTACAGAGCTATGTATTTTAATTTGAGACACACTAAAAACTAAACACACAGAACTAAGTTCTGCACATATTCCTTATGGTCACCTAATTCACTTAATGTTATTTCATTACTTAATGTTGTTTTCATTACTGCAGAGCTTCTGTTTACACATAATGTGGCTCTTCAACACAAATGCAGACTAGTTTGGGAGGGTTGGATGCTGTGTGTGTTTGTGAGGTTTTGCTCTGTTGTGGTGTTTTTTTGATTCAGTTTTGTTGTGTTTTAAAATTGTTTTTGTTTGGTCACAGTTTGTGCACAGGACAAACTTTTTTTGCTTTAAGAAAAAAACTGTAGTATTACTTTGAGATGTATTTTAGCCATTGAAGATGATATGTGGAGATCAGTTTATTTTAATAAACAGTAGTAGTACAGAAATTTTTACAGCATGCAGTAAAGTTATCTGGAAATTGTACAGGAATTCCACAGGCACTTTAATGATCATTAGCTCTTTGGTACATATTCACATCTAGTTTTATGCAGTATCACAAATTATTCTTCAGTTTTGAACAGAAAGATTAACAGATCAATAAGGAATATAAGAAAAGCAGTTACAGGAAAAGTTATAAAAATTCAGGGTTAAGGAAGTTGTTAAGAAAGTTGTTGTGTCTAACTTACACCATTGTGCTTGCAATCAAAGACAGTAGCACTGTTGGTTTATATTAAAGAATCACTCCTCACTGGTAGCTCATTTGGAAAATATTTCATTTCTGTTTGCACTTAATTGAAAATGGTCTTGCCATTCATAAGAAGCATCTGCTCAGGCCGCAACCTTGGGTTCAGAGAACCTTAAACACAAGAAATAAAACCACTGAAATTATTGTCCAAGGACTATGCTGTAAGGCATTACCACATGCAGAACAAACCCACGTAAACAGTGCCCATATTATTAAGTTACACTATTTCCAAACCAACAGAATCTGACTAATTGTAACACTCATTTGCCACTGCTAATGATGCTCCTTATCAAGAATCTCTTAGAACAGAGATACAAAGAGATCCCAAGACCATGCAAGAATGCAATGACAAACATTAATTTTTCTCCATGTTTTAAGATGAAGCTTCTGACAAATCTCTATATATTTTTCAAAGAGACAGATTAGATACCCTATAAATTATGTTCACATGCATACACAGTACACATGACAAACACAGCTCTAGAATACTGTGCTTGGAGATATCAATGTGGATCTGAGAAAACTGTATCTTTATTTCTCACTTAATCTTGTACTAGAAAAGAATTAAAGAGTTCTAAATAAAAGGCCAAAAAATACATTCTCCAGTTACTAGTGAAATTATTTTCTTTATTTCCCTCTGTACTTGCCAAAGCAGGACTTGTCAGAATTGGCGGGGGGAATGTGCTCCTGAAATTAATTGTCTTTGTGTACTGATACTAAAAGTATTCGCCACAATTATGTTACAAAACAGTTTTGTTACAGAATGACAGTATTTTCTATATCATGGCTAGCACTAAGGCTATAACCATGTACTTAAACCCCAAACAAATTACGTTTGGAGGAAACGCACATTAATAATACTCACTGCACAAAGAAGCACAGATTAGAAAAAACCAACTTCTCCCAAATTTTAATTTGCTGCCATACTATTTTTCAGCTCATAAACATAATGAAATATTATTACTTTCCTAGCTGTTAGTCTCAGTAGTTTTGTTTTAAAATTAATTTCTCTGTGACTGGGCTGCAAATCAGAAATGCGCCTTAATCTCCTAAGTGGTCAAGACTTCCAAGCAAGTGACTACTGCAACTAACTCCACTATTAAGTAAAACCAGCTTACAGACAGCACATAACTGACAGGTTTCAATAGTACTAGCAGCTGAACACAAATCTTGGCCCTGTTAATGAAGAAATTGCTTTGCCCCTCATGAAATTCCTCCCTCTGTGTGTCACTGTACTGTACAGAAACCAAGACATGCTGCTTTGCATAAAACAATTACAGTGCACAGCACATCATCACAAATATATTTTTATGGCTAAGGCATAATAGACAACAATTCTGATGCACTTAGGCCATTTTATATACATGTGTGTTTAAGCACTTTAGCAGATTCAGAAATTATTCTAAATAGTCATTCTTTAAAGACCTAATTACTCACCAAATGCCTACAAGGTCATTCAAATGAGAGAAAAATAGCATTATGCTTTTCTGAAAAGGATTTTAAGAAAAAAAGAAAATTATTTCTATCTGGCAAGAAAATTATTTCTATCTGACAACCCCCCTATCACCTTAACACTTCTGAAAAAATTTAAATTGTACATATAAACAGTTCAGGTGATCTCTGGTCTCCCATTCCTGTGTAGCAAATTTTGAGGACATTTTTACCAATTACCACACAAGTTCAAGTATAATTTAACTATGGAAAACGTATTTTACATTTACTCTTCCAGAGCTGCAAGTTTGGAACAGGTGATCCTTTATGCTCTTTTACATATCAATTTATACTTACATCTTTTTTAATCACTGAGGAAATGATAGATTATATCAATTGTGATGGGTGAAGCGTGGTATACTCAGAGAAGAGCTGAACGCTCCCTGGATATTTGACAATGAATTTATCCAACTAATTACTGAGGCATGCTGCTAACTCCTGAAGATTTTTAAGAGCTAAAATCACTAGATAGATCTATCCTCCTCCCTCTTTTCCCATGACAAAAAATTCTACTTCTTTTCTTATTTACTTTCACCACTGAAAAAAGGTCCATTTGAAGAGTGATCTTACTCACCAGGTGGGTCCCCCAGACACACAGGTCAGGCTGTAAAGCACTCACAAGCCTGTTGAGGGGCCTGCTGCCAAGAACTGGCTTTAGATCTATTTATAGCATAAACATGGTGAAGGCCAGATAAGTCTCATTAGCCTATTTAACAGTTAGTTGAAGATTTGTTTATTTAAGATGCAATAACTTAAAAATAACTGCATAAGCTTCAGTTTCTTCAAAACATTTTAAAACTTAAGCAACACCCTGTTAAGGTTGTTAGCAGCACTACCCTTGAAAGCCTTTCACACCTTTAATAACTGCAGAATATTGCTGCATTAAAGGACCTCATGAACTCCAACAAACTGAATGATCACAGCAAACAAGCCTTTCATTACATCACCTTCAAGTAAAAGCCTATATGTGCATACTAAACTAGCAAGACAAATTCAAGAACTAATACCTTTTTGTAACTGGATTTAAATAAGCTAATTTTGGTCTTTGGCACTAGGTCTCAGTAACAGGAGAGATGCTTAAAATCACAGACCCACGTGGGTAAAACAGAGAAGAGTAAACATTACTGCTGCACAGATGCCACTGGAGGTAGAAGGATGCAACATGGAAAAATAAGAATTCGATGACCAGATTTTTTAAAAGAAAGAAAAATAATCGGAACTTATTTTATGCATTGGAGTGAAAAATAAGGTACTTGAAGTGCATGCCAGAAAGGCAAACAGAGCTCTAAGAATCATTCATGGACTCATTAGTGTAAATCAGTCGTAAGAAACAACTTCCTCTTAGGAAGCACAAATTCCTGATTCACGATTAAGGCTGAAAAGAAAAAAAAATTAAAAAAAAAGAAAAAAGAAAAACAACAAACTATGAACTGCAAGCAGCTGGGCACATTTTGTTACAGGAAATAAAACAATTAATGATGAACCCTTTTTTTTTACACATGACTTTCAATGTGAGGTGTATCTCTGTATAACATCCCCCTGGTTTAACATTTCAGTTTAAATTTCACTAACATTTGAAGGGGAGGAAAGGGGAAATCATCTCCATAATTATATAATGGTTTTAAGTTAAGCTCATCTTTTTCCACTCCTGTGCAGAAGACTCTTTACTTCTAGTTTAGCAATGATGGTCCAATAACCTAGTCAAATATCTACATTAATTTAGCAGAGATTTAAGTGGAAAAGCTACCTTGCACCCAGATGTTTTACCTACTGTTGTTATTTCCCTTCTTGAGAGAAGTCCATATGGAAAACCAAGAGGAATATGCATGTTCATTCATGTCTCTGTGATGGATGCAATGAAAGAAAAGCTTTGAAAAACATTCCATTTTTTGCTTCTCTTTACAATACAGAATTAGAGGAGGCTGAGAAGCCACTAAAACTTTAAAAATAATTAGGTTTACTAGCAGATAACTCCATGCAAATCTTGTCCATTCTCACAACTTCTACAAGAATTGTTAACTGGAATGCAGTGCTCAAAAGGAGGAAAACATTAGGATCCTTGTTAGCTGTAGGTTTATTGTCTTGTACCCTTTTAAATAATGATTTATTCCAGTTGTTACCAGCTTTACAGAGTTAAACACAATAGCACCACACCGTGGGAGAAAGCATTGCCATATACACATAGTGAATGAGGCAGCAATTAAGAACTGAGACATCATAAGAAATGTTTCCAAATGTTTTGGAAGTTGTGTATGGCCCTCAGGTTTAGAAAGATATGAAGTCTGAAGTGCTGTCTAGTAACTTTTAGTACTAAATGAAAAATCTAATTAAAGATGATAAACTTAAAGGAATATTACAGAAATATATTTTTCAACATACTTCTGATCTCAGCAAATCTGAGCATGTAGAACTGTGCATCCCATTCCCACTGATTTTATAAACTGCGAGCTATTGAAGTATCAGAGGCCATTCCACCTCAGAAACATCAAAAGCAGCTACCACATGCAAACCTTGGTTGCACCCAATTAAACACTCAATGCTTCAGCCTCCTGCTGAGAAACTTATCCCAGACCTTATAAAAACTATGAGCAGTGTTTCTCTAAATCATGTACACAGAATAAGAGAATGGTTGAGGTTGGAGGGAAACTCTGGAGGTCACCTGGTCCACCCCTCTTCATTAAGCAGGGCCACATACAGTGAGCTGCCAAGAACCATCTCCAGGGATGGAGACTCAACAACCCCTCTGAGCCATCTGAGACAGTGCTCAGTCATCCTCACATTAAAACCCCAATGTTTCCTCACCTTCAGTCAGTCTCAGTTTCAGTTTGTGCCCATTGCTCCTCTCATCTCCCTCAGCCTCCAGGTGACACTCCTCCTAAGGCAGCCCAGGATGCCACTGTCCCTTTTTTATCACCAGGGCCCGTGGCTGGCTCGTGCACACCTTGGTGGCCACCAGCACAGATTGTCCTGCAGCCAGGCAGCTCTTCTGGGTCCTGGGGCTGTTCCTCCCCATGTGCAGCATTCCCCATGCTTATCCTGGTGGAATGGCATGAGGCTCCTGCCAGCCCATTGCCCCAGCCTGCCAGGGACTCCCTGGGTGGCACCATGACCCTCTGGGGTACCAGCCACTCGTCCTAGTTTGGTGTCATCAGCAAAGCTGCTGAGGAACAGTGTCCCATCACCCAGACCATTAATGAGTGTGCTGAAGAGGACTGGACCCAGTACTGACCCCCGAGGTACAATGATGGTTTCTGGCCTCCAGTTGGACTTTGTGCTACTGATAAGCACCCTCTTCAATCCTCCTCACTGTGTGTTCAACCAGCCACTATTCCTTTATTTTCTCCAAGAATCTTAAGGGACACATTTTTCAAAGCCCCTTCTGAAGTCTAGAGAGACTTTGCTTTCTCTTCAGCTACTATGATTTCTTACTTTTTTGGAAAAAATAAAAAGTGCCAGCTGTGAGTAGGGACCAAAGATTCGTGAAAACAACTGACAAATCAACCATCCAATTAAATTTCAAACATCTGTTCCATGAGGGCCAGCTGAGGAAAATGAACTTGTGCAGCCTAGAGAAGAGGAAGTGTAAAGGACTAGCTGGCACTAGTCTTTCAGCAGCTAAGAGGTTATCAGGAAGACACAGCCAAGCTCCTTGCTTTGGTCCAACAGCACACACATGGTGATCATGCATGGCATAACTCATTCATTTCCAAAACTTCATTCACTTATCTGAGTTCTCAAGCTTTTTTTGTTTGTTTTGCCCAAGGAACAATGCAACACAAATCTCATTTATCCACTCTACTGCCTCTGGAATGATGGGTCACTATACAGGAGAAAAAACTGCAACAGCAAAAAGGGTTTAAAGGGATATTCTTTTTTCCCACCCATAAATCTTCAGACACTGAAAGAGGCCAGCAGCCAGAGAATTTGTACTGCATTTTTTACTACACAATACATTAAGCATCTCCAGCCTTATTAGTCTGAGGCAGAGGTGACAATGACCTGCTTCTTTCCAGCAGCATAAAAGACAGAAAAAATCTGCAGGGAGGAGGAACAGAGCACCATTTTCTATTGTTGACTGAATATAAATAACTGTCTGATTGACAAAAAACCCCATCTTCTGACTACATCCATACACTGGAATCTTCTTTTTCAGCGACAGATAAGAGCATCACACAATTCTATAGAGACATGGAAAGTTGAATGGCATCACAGTATCATGCATATTTCTAAGAAGAAAATGTAAAATTACAATGCCTGATTTCTGGTAAGCCATTATACAAAAATACTATATGAGCACTGGCTGGTTTTTATTATGTCTATAGAGAAGGTTCTTTTACAGAAAAGCAATGCTTCAAAAGGTAGTTTTCAGGTTTATGTTTGCAAAGTAAGTATTTCTACATGGCAACATCCCTCCAAGAACATTTAATCAACTCTCTTGCTTTGTAAGATGCCAAAAGCAGCTGAAGGTGAATTCTGCCTGTTGGTGACCTTGTACAATCCCACACTTACTCAGGAACACTGTGAGGAAAGGATACAGGAAATGAGGATACAAGGAATCAGCCCTGTGCTGATTCCTGTGTAACTCATTCAAGTCTAGACACTAGATTAAAAAAGCCAGTCTGGTTACAGTGTTCACACTGCACATCACAGGAAATGGAGAAAGTGTCACACTTGCTAATTTTAAAAGTCACACTTACTAAGTAGCCCTGGATAATTTTTCAGTTTGCAATGCTAGCAGGATTATTTTTTTTAAACCAATGACTTACATGCGTCATAGGGAAATGTTAACGAAGAACAAAACACTAAGAACTTCAAAAAGTGGAGAAACTTACTCTTTCAGAAGAAAGACAGAAGGAGTATCAATAGTTAGACAGATGAAATCCACAGGACTCAGAATTTTTATGTTAATAGAGAATACATTGATCATTCAACTTTAGGAGACTAAAAAAAAAACCAAAAAACAAACCAAACCATCAAACAAACCCCCACCCCACAAAACATGAAAAAAAAACCCAAAAAAACCATGAAAACCCAAGTAAACTAAACAAACAAAGGAAATGTCTGCTCTGACAGCAGATTTTAAGAAAAGTCTCTCAAGAGGTACAAAATTCTTCTATATTTTCTTCACTGCCTAAAAATAAGTCTGTGAACTGAGCATGAATTGACAAATTTTGTCCAGTGAATGTGTTCAAGGTTGGTTGTGCCAACAGTGTTTTCATATAATTTTAGCACGTTTGTATTAATAAAAAAAAGGCCCAAATGACTTTTGCTAAATGGAGAATTTCTATGTATTTACAAGACAGCTGCAGTACAGTGCATGCAAACAGGATCAGGCAATCCAAGCTGGCAGACAGCTGTCAAACAGAGCTGTAACCCAGCTCTTTCCTCTACTGGAGGATTCCACCCCTCACCTTGGGATTCCTGCAATTGTTCCCTAACCTGCTTTAGTCTGGGCAAGCTCAGCTAACATCACAAGATTTTTCAAAGTTTTAAATTAACCTAGCTCATTTAAAATGAAGGGAGCTATGCCATAAGCACTGGAGACAAGGGAAGAGCAAGAATGAGGATTTAGCAGGAGTAATTTAATGAGTTAAAATATAAGGATTAAGAACCAGGGAAAACATAACTTGAGATGGCTGACAACAATCAACTATTACCACATACAATTACCCATCATTCAGCTCAGTACAGTTTTCTGAAGTCAACATTTTTGCTTGTATCTTGTTTTAACAAACTAAGAATCTTTACTCTCTTTGCTCTTCTGGCTAAATTGCACAAAAATAAATAAATAAATCACTGTAGTTAAAAAACATTCAACTTAAAAGCCACTGAATACTGAAGACTTGATGGCAATAACCTTGTCAAACATTCCATCCCTACTCATGAATCAGCCTTTGCACCCTTCTGCATACTCTGCTTTGTTAAAATGGTCTCTCTCGTGTTTGATTATCAGCTCACTAATCCTAATCCTGCCTTTCATGATTCTCATCTTGCTTCCATTCCTCTTCCCCTTCTCCAACACCAGCTGTGTCTTTTCCACAACCTTTAGCTTATCTGGGATGTTTTCCCTCTTACCTTTACAAATACCCTGTTATTAACCAGTAAATCAATTTCTACTTGCTGCTGCTTTTCCCTCTCTCAACCCACTTTGTTTATCCTTGCAGGCTGGCAATCACAAGATCTCCTCTGGTTGTTTGTTCAATTTCACTTTTCAAACTGTGTTTCTTGTTCCTTCCTATGAACCTATTTTGCTCATCTTATTTCCTCTCTCTTCCTCCCACAGTCACCCTCAGGAGGAATCTTTCTCTCAGCAGCTTCCTATTCCAACTTCTGTTCCCCTTCTTTCTTATCCTGCAGCATCAGCAGAAGCAGGCTGGACCATGCTCCAATTAAAAAGCAACCTTCCAAAAATCCACTTGGCCAGGATTTCAATGATTCCTGCTCTCTCTCCTTCAGGAATAACAGAAAAAAAGAGAAAAGGCATAACACTGAGAACTTAAAGTTTTTTTTTAAACTAGGTCTTAGTTTTTAAACAGAATATGTAGATTTTTCACAGGTTGTTAGAGAAGCCCTAAACCTTGAAGTCCTTCACTTATCAAATGCACATGAAGAATGAAACTGGCACATATTTAAAGCTGCTGCAGGAGAATTTTAGAATTATTATTCTTCCAATGTATTGTCTGTACCAATGACTGCTTTTTCATACCTTTTCCATAAAACATAATACAGTAATTCTTAGTGAGAAAACAAAGGGGTTTTTACACTTGTATGCTCTAGAACATTTTTTACTTCTGCTTTTCTACAGTCTTCATTTCTTTGTATTTATCCTCCCTACAGAAGTTTTGTATGTTAGATCTAAAATGCAACTATAATCAATTTCACAGAATTCTAGGTCACTCTTTCTTAAATATTGGCATCTATTCTCCTTCTTCCTTTTCTTACCATTTTTTTCTGGATTTGGTAAAGCTCTCTTTATGACCCTCAATGACATACTTTATTTTTTACCTCTACTACTTTTGTTATGATACACCTTATATCTTTTTATACAACCTAAAACAGTGTTTTTTACTATTGCACAAAAGACAGTTCACCTGGAAAAATTAACGAGCCAATCTGCTTCTCCAGAGCAAAAAAAAAAAACAAAACAAAACAAAACAAAAAAATCCCAAACCACAAAACACCAAACCAAAAACCAGCATTGATGAGATGAACTGTACACAAACAGCCAGGAGGAGCACATCACACTTCAATGGACTGAAGTGTTCTTCCTCAGAGCAGCATGGAACAAGATGAATAAACAGCATTAGAAGCTCCAACCTGTACACTGCAGTTTCCTTCAAAGGCAAGATTACAACCTAAATTCCCCACTACCTGTAGAATTGTGTATTTTTGGGTACAGAATCACCCAGAACAGCAGGACTGTAGAGCTCCATATCTGACTGACTGCTCCAGAATGTAACTATCAACTCTTTTCAACTCAATGTGAAATTAAGGTACATAGGAAGCTTTAAATAAGTACATAATGACACCACAACACTTACAAAGTGAGCCACAGCCTACAGCCAAGGCTCTGCCAGGCTTCTCAAAGTAGAATTTGGGCAGAACCTTTGGTCTAACATAGCTCTGCATCAATTCTATTTAATGCACAGATGCAGATTCTTTGACAAAAGCAGTGGCTGGAACTCACCAATGACTTTAGCAGGCACATTATATGACTACAGCTAATTCTGAGGGGGGAAGAGAATGAAATGACATTTTAGAAATATAAAGCTGGTTTGTTTTTTTTTTTAATGTAGAACTTCATCCCCAGAAACTGCCTATTTACTGCTACCAGGACAAAAAGCCCAATGACTAACTCAATGCCATTAAACCACAAATAAGTATATACCCCTTCAGCTTGTCACAATATAAAAGCTCAAACTTTTAATTTTCCTTTATGTGTGATAACCCATAAGAGATGTGAATTTGTTCCAAAAACATCTGCACTGGGGATATTTGGAAAAACATAATAGTTTTATTCATCTTAAAGCAGCAATAGCAAAATACTAATTAAGATAAAACTTGGCAGCTCAGTATGAGTGAAAGGTCCCAAAAAAGCAAAAATGACATCTTTAGCCTGGACAGAGCAGCATGAAAATATTTCAGCAGGTAGCTTTCTCTGAGTATAAATTACTTTTTCTGATGTAAGGTATCTGACAGTGTTCAGTCATTGTTGAGACCTGAAGACAAATCAAGGGGGAAAAGTCCCAGAAATGGAATTAAAACAAATTCTCACACAAGATAACATCCAGCTACCTCTACAACAACAACATCAATAACAACAACAATAACAACAACAATAACAACAATTAAAAAATAATAATAATAATAATAGGCTTGCAGATGTGACAGTAAATGCATATATCTGCCTCAAATTTGGGTGTAGTCAAGGCTCAGTCTTGGCAATGACAAACTGGCAAAAGACAACTGAAAGACACACTGTGACTGGTGGTGAAAGACTTCTATAGACATGGCAGGAGATGATAAATCTGACACAGCCTTCAGCAGAGATGCAGCTTCAGTACAGCTACAAGTAGAAAAAAGTTTCAAGGCTGTTCCACATGAACCTTCCCAGCTGGAGTAAGGCTGACTGCTAAAAGGAAGGATTAATGGCCAAGCAGTTTGTATAAAACTCAGGTTTTTTTCCCCCAATATACTGAAAATTAATAAGCAAATGAAGAAACCTGGTTTTGCCCCCACAGATACTTATCAGCTTATTATAAAACTCTCTTGGGTAAGCTTAGGCCATATTTCAGAATTGAATGTACAAATTAAAATAAGCACTTGCAGCAGCTCAGCAAGGTTTTCTTTCATCAGTTTGTTCAACCATTCATTCCAAGTCCATCCTACCTTGCAAAAAACCAAGTCTGATTTACTTCTACCTGAAGACCCAGTGACAAAACCAGAAAGAATGATGGTCACAATTATCTGCTTATTCTCTCCACAATCAAGTGAGAAGCAGATGAATAGGTCAAGAGCTGCCACCTTAACTACCCCTTCCCATTCCTGATTCTCAATGCAAACACATACTGCAGACTGAATAATCAAAGCCCCCTTCCCCATTTTTAGGCTAAAGTTCTACTGAAAAGACTAAAGCAAAACTACACACCTCTTGAAATTCAGATCTTGTTTCTTCCCTTCCCTCTGGGTGCAGACTTGGAATGTAAAATAAAGACAATATCCTGTATACCTCAGATCTGTTCTCTCCAAAATACCAAGAGGGTGATTCCCACCCCCCATTTTATTATGGAAATCTTATTCAACACCAACTGCTATAGCCAAAACCAGAATGAGAACAATCCATGAAAAGAGTGCTATAAGATACCTAGAAATCATTTTAGATAGTTCACAGATGCCACAGTTCAATTGTATGTCCAGAGTAGCAGCACTTGTGTTGAGCCACACTTACAAAATCGATTATTTCCAGCTGTTTGCTCATTTCATCTCTTAAGGAGAAAGGACTCCCTTCATATGGCTAGAAAATTCCATCCTTACAGTCTTGTCCTTCCTGCAGGTATCTGCCTAAACAAAGCTTTAAAACAATTGCTTTATTGTCAAGGGTTTAGTCCAAATGTGACTTCAAATACAAGCTGGAGTAATACTATGACAAACTAAAAGCACTTTAAAAAAATATGTGTATTCAAAACTGCCAATGACCTCCTGATCCTCCTCTACGTGGTTTTTTTTTTTTTCCTTTGGATCATTCAAAAAAGGTGCTGGTCTGGTTCTCAACAAATGAATTTCTACATGTGACACTGAAGGAACAGATAATTGTGTTAACTATGTGACAAACCAGATTCCAAGTATCACTAAGGCAGCATCACTGAAAAGCCCCTTCTCCCACTAATGTTTTCCAGCACATGACAACCACATGTAATCAATCCACTGAGAAGCAGAAAATACTTGTCTGGGAGAGAAAAAAAAAGGTATAATCTGTGCTTTCCTTCCAAAGATACAGACATGTAATCTTCTTTCTGATAAACTGGTTTCCTGGTTTAACTGTTTATACACTTTACTACATAAAAAGCCTTGAAAATGAACACTTGCACAGAAACTCCTTTCTGGACAAGACAAAGATAAACTTGAGCCATGATATGAATATTGTGAATATTTTCTACTACCTGCTGTCAACTTTCTCACAAGGAGATAATTCCCATTTTACAGAATTGCCTATAGAAAGCTGTAAGATTTTCACATACTGCATAAACATTATCAACTGTTTACATAAACTAACATGACTATAATTTAAATAAACTGTTTTTATGAGAACTGACTATAGTTAGAATCTCTACTACTAGACACATTTTCTCAAGAATTTAAATCAATAAACCATTTTAACAGGTAAAAGAGCATATGATAATTTTAATTAGCAACTCACCTTCAACACAAAACTGAGAAGCTGAACACAACCCTTTCTTCAGTTCACTCTGAACAGCACCAAACATTCATAAATACACTGAGAATTTTGGACACTGGATCATTCCAAACCATACTACCATATTTACCTTGGTGATTACTAGCTCACTAACACTGAACAACAGCCCTTCCCAACCCACCTGTTAAAAAAGAGGAGCAACATAAAACGTGCTCTGCTGAGAAACAGGACTAGGGAAGAACTGAAAACATCTGAAACTACTTGGGGAACAAAACAACAACCACAAAAACAGAGGATACTTTCACATCAGATCCACACTGTTTTCTTTCTCACTCCTACTTGCAGGCAGTAATTATGCCAGGATCAACAATTTGCTCCTGATTCTGGCTGTGACAACTCAGCTCCCATCCATTAAAGCAGACAAAAATAAAGGGGTTTTGCAGGGTCTTAACTGGAAGTGAAATACTTAACTAGCACTCAGTCAAATGTGATTTTGGACTTAGCACACCTCTGTGCATTTGAGCCGCCCGAAGGAATGCAGATTAAAGATTTTTACACATCATTAAAGAACAGCATATTTTCTGAAGCTTTATAAACAACACATCTCCAAAGAGCATTTAAGCTGATAGAAGATAATATTTATATTTGCTAGAAGTGAAGGAGAATGGGAAAAAAATGAAGCATTTTACCAGCCCATTTACAAATGGATAAATTTTAAAAAACCCAACCCAACATACAGTGTTGATATCATCTCTGACATATTAACAGGGCAGGATCACACACCCCTTCAAATGAGTTCACTGGTGTAACATTTTCCATAAAACATGAACTCCTGCACAAGACATCCTTCAGAATTTGGAGATACAACTTTTTCCTTTCTCTTAGAGATTTGTATTCTGGAATTCCTTTAACTTGAGCAGTAGGTATGTGAGTTTTCCTGAGATTTCAGGAGTAACCTTGTAAGACAGCATCAGCCTAAAGAAAGCAGCAAGGAAAAAAGAAAAATAGCATTTTTAAATTATTTTTAGAGGACCGCCTTCCACTCCCTACAAAATCAGAGAGATTAGATAAAGCAGAAAATGTGAAAAATACAAAAAGCACTTTCTGCTAGTTAGAGTATACAAGGAAGAGTGAAGCAGGTTTGTACTTATTAGGTGTAAAACACTTGTTTTATAAGCGCTGCTGCTGAAAAACCCTTTTTTCCCCAGAAAATGATTGGGTAGAGAAGCACAGTTCCTAAGACAAGCAGGCCAAGATCTTATTCCCCATCGTGAGAAGAGATCAGATAAACTTCCTTCTTCCACACAGGCTCACAGGAACACAATTCCACTGCAGAGAACCACCTCTCTTGAATTCTAGGCAGAAGTAGTGAAGCCACACAACTTTACTTTTTCCATGCTGCAGAGGCAAAGTCAACCTGCAAAAAGAAAAGCACTTTCCTCTGCAGGTTTACAGCTGTCACAGGGGAAAAAACCCAACCCAACCCAACCAACCAAAAAAAACAAAACAAAACAAAAA
>WBNO01016914.1:316640-329447 GCA_013400575.1 Peucedramus taeniatus | reverse complement strand
AAAAAAAAAAGTCACATTAAATACCTGAACTGTCATCAGGACTTTGAGACAGTAACAGAACAGGTTACCCTGTACCACTCCCTCTACAGAAAACAAACACAGGTCTCAACACTACAGTCTCAGATGGCTGCAGATTCAAAGATAAAACTGTAAAATGATGACACTTTTTCAAAGGTTCTCGTAACTCTGAGAAGCCTTTTGTTAGCTCAGGTTTCAGACATTGAAACTGCAGTTTGATTTTGCAGCAAGCCAGTTTCCATGGGAGCAAAATTCTGACAGCCATCCTACAGTGTGCTGGGAGCCCAGTGAGTCTGAAGAAAACTGAAGGAGACTCAGTCTAAACCAGAACATACCATGGGAAACAACGTATACAAGTTGGGAGGAAAAGTTGTTAATTGATAGGAAAAGAAATGCGAGTCAAAGCAGGGAAAAAAAATCCAGAATGAAGCTTTGGCAGAGCTACTGAGGAGTGTCATATTACAAAAGAAATGCTAAAAGAATGAAAAGTGGCAAAGAAACATTTAAAAACCATTCAGGTGTATTGGCACTCAAACTGGAAGTAAAATGCTGGTACTGAAGAGACCAGCAAAACCCAAAACTGTTCTATATTCAATAACCAACCAACAGAATATACTGTCTTAATCACAGTAAATACAGTAATAGGAGCATGACTTACAAATTTTAACAGCCAAAATGAGAGCAAAAAATGCAGGAAGTTTGCTTATTAACTACAGCTGTATCTGAGGGTGAAACAAAGAAGAATACAAGATATTAAGAATACAAGATATTTCTCCTTAGAAAAACTCCCTAATGTATTCTCAGGGGAAAAAACCACAGGGGATGGCTATTTTCTTCACTGATACAAGCTTTACAAAACAAATTCTTCTAACAGCAGTCATGAAATCCAGCCAAAATCTGTCTTTTTAAGAATACAGAGGAAAATGCAGGACCAAATAGCAGCTCAAGATAAATTTCATCAAGAAACTAGAGATGGCAGCAAAGTCTCAAGCTAGCATCTGAGGGTAAGAGGAAAAGTTAAATGAAAAGGAAAGTTCGGAGTAATTCTTACAGCTCTGTCCAACAGTAAACATTTCAAGTTGGTTTTTCTTCTTTTTTCCTTTTTCAAATAGTGACAAAAAAAAGGAAACCTATCAGTAAGAACAGCTACAAACCACTGTAAGGCTCTATTTTTAAATGCAGAAACTTCACAGATCAATTTTTAGCACATATGAGAAAAAGAATTTTAAAGCAGCTTTCAGCAAAATACACATTTAAATTCTAACATGCATCAATATTCTCACAAGTCACCACTGATTTCTGAATGTTCCAGCCATATATCTGCAACCACATTTCAGGAAGGTATTATTCTTACACTCTTCCTTGTCTTTGCAACTTTAACAAATACTGAGAAGCTGGAAATAGCCTGTATTTTGAGAAGATAATTTCCCAAATTAGTTTTCTGGAATACTTTAAATTTAAAAAAAAATACATTAGCAATATGAGAAACTAAGTCCCATTGTGAAACACAACGAACATTCAGGGAAAGAATCACAGAAGTTTCACAGAGTGACCTCACCTTTCTGCTTAACTGTATCCCTAAGAATAATTTCATATTATACTTCTGAATTTGTGGTTTAACACAACACCTAAAGGATCCTGGATACTGAAAAGCACCATCTCCAGAGACATTGTAACTCTCCAGCATGGAGAATACCCAAACCATCAGTTCTGCTGTGGATTTTGCCTTGCTGTTCCCTGGGACATGTTCTCAGAACTTGTCAGTCCATGCCACTGCAGTGGCAGCTGCTACTCATCAGCGCTTGGAGCAATCCTCCCAAAATCTGGACACTCAAATTAAATCCTTTCCTAACACACAGTGCCTGTAAAAGCACTCACCAGGCTGGAAGATACAAGAATCAAAGGCATTTTAACACTCCCAGCCAATGTTTTATGGAATCATTTAAAAGTCACCAGATCCACTAAGAAGGGAAACAAAGCATCCATGATGATCATCTTTACAAAGCAAAAAATATGATTCCCAGTCCCTGTTCTGAGCAAATTTTAAGTATTTCAAACACACAAGACAAAACAACTCTACAGTCAACAACCTATTTGAAAACACCTCTTATCAACACAGCAAACAGACAACTCAAACCTTTTAAAACTTCAAACTAAGAATCCAAGGAAGAAGATTCACCTGCAAGAGCTGAGAAAGTATCCTCAAAGTGTATCTCAATGGCAGCTATGAAGTTTTGAATACTTTACAATTTCAAGCGCCTGAAGCTGATAAAAAAAATTGACACACTTGAGATCTAAGATTAGGGAAAGAACTTCTAATATTTTAAGCACCCTCTTTACTTTATGCTTTTAAAGATAATTGAACCTTAAGGGCTGAACATCCGAGAAACTCGGCCAACAGATAACTGCTTTTTCCAGAAAGGAAAAAGTAACAAAAATAATCTTAATCTAATAGCTCTAACTGAGCAAAACAGTTCTGTCTGACCTTCAGTTTTGAAAGCCCCTTTTGTTCCTTTCATGTCTGTAGTGCTGAAGGTCTGAAATTAAGATACTTGCAGAAACACACTAAGAAAGAGGTTACTTCTAGTTTGGGGGGCTGTAGAAAGGAAAACAGTGTTTCCTGTAAACCAACATTGGTACCTTTCAATCTAAACTTGATCTAGAAGCACTAACACAGAACTTTTCCTAAAAAAACCCGAAACAAAAACCCAAACAAAAAACCCCAATAAAACAGACAGAAAGGCAGATAGTAAAACTGAAACAAGTTCTTGATCAATACAATACATTTTACATTTAAGTTTAGAGCAAAACAAAATCTGAAAATAAGTGGCTCGGGAAAACTTTCGTTTTGAATTTCTTGAACATTCCTAAATATGCTATCAGAGCTTTTGCACACAATCACACCAGAACCAGATGTAACAGATTTGATTTCTGTAAAGATTAGAATTACTCACAAACATCAAAGCACGCTTGCTGTTCAGAGTACACTCAACTGTGAACATTTTAAGGTCTGAAGGACCCAACAAGGCACATGCACATTTGAAGAACATCTAACCATGTCAGAAGCTAATATGCTTCAAAGAATTAATTCAAATATTCAACAAATAAAAGATCCAGACTTAGTTGCCTTCCTAATTTTAATTGGCTATGTTGCCAATTAAAATCCTGAATGAAGTGAGGTCCTGATATAAAGTTAGTGCTTGGTTTTAATTACAGGGAATGTCTATGTGTATAGGAAGAAGAAGAAAAAAAAACAAATTAAGACCATAAAAAACCTGGGGTTTCTTTTGTGTGTGTGTGTGTGTGTGTGTGTGTTAATAATTGCATCCTAATTTGGAACATTTCCTTTCCCCTCAAAAAAAGTAATCTGTTTCCCTTTTTTCTTGCCCTTTCCTTACCATTGTCTGGATTACTGCAGAAAAGGGTTTGGAAATTAACTTCCTGATTATAGAAAAAAAGCCAAACATGCTTTAAAAAAACCTAACAAAGCATTTATGATATGGTCTTAATAATTCACTGTTGTCAAAGGTGAGAAGAGGGGAGAGGTGCCTGCACACTTTATCTCTCTCCATCCCTGAGTCTTCTACCTTGAGCAAGCCCTGACTGCTCTGTAGGTCTGGTCAAGCCAGTGAAAACAGCACAAAAACCATCCAGCAAGTGAGCATTTCTGTAGTGCACCTGGTTGATACAGATCAGGTGAATGTGGAAGCTGGCACAGGGGAAGGGTGGATCACTCAGGGCACATAAAGAGAGCAAGATCTCAGAGAGCAGTGCCTCCTTCTTCCAGCAGCAGCAAACTTAATTCAGCTCATGTCCCCAAGGTGCCCTCACACACTCCTCACACAGGGCACAAAGAGGAGAAAGGGTACCACTGCCATGTTTACACAACCTCCAGCACAGCTACAACTTGTCACAGCTCTCCTTCATGAATTATGATATACTTGCTGAGGCTGCAGGATCACAAAGGTGCAGGATTTCACCTCAATTCCCACCCTGGTTCCTGCTCTGCATGCAGCCAGACCAGTGCTGAGCAGAGAGGTCTCTTCCCTAAACCTATCCAAACACAGCCTATCTGCTGCTGCTGCATTGAGGATCAACCCTGGCAAACATAAAGAGCTCCACAGGCTCTTTTCTAGGAAAAATTACTAGTTTGGATCACTACTGATGTACAGAAGATCCTATCACTTAATATATAATTGCCTAAATTGTCATCTTCACAGGCCATCCTCACTCCCACCTCCTCTATCATCTCCTCCTAAGAAGGAGGGAGGTGGAGGAGTGGTTTGAAGAAGGGAGATAAGATTACCTCAGTTGGTCCTTCCCTATTCCTTCCACTTACAGGTGTATTGATCCCTCTAATTGAGTGTAAATGAGTGCTTTCCCACGGCTCAGAACTGTTCCCTCTGTTCAGTACCAGGAGCAACATCTGGAGCCAAAAAAAAAAAAAAAAAAAGAGAAAGTGGGCAGCTGACAACTCCATTTGGATTATCAGGATTTCCCTGGAGCAGTGTGGAAGTAAAGCAGTAACACACTCCTTTGGCTGGCTTCTCTAAGCTGGAACATCAAGAACACAGCCAAAGGTTTCACTTGTAGACCCTCTCCCCAGAACAAAAGTGGGAGAAAAAAGAACATAGAGGAACATGCCTAAATTATGAGATGGTCAGGACAAGCTGAACTTTCTTCTAGAAGTTCTTTAGGTTTTTTTGGTTTTGGTGGTATTATGTCTACTTCACAGACCCACGTAACAAGACAGCCAGAAAAAGGTTTCATGAAGTTCTGAATATCTTAAAGATTGTACCTCAGAAGCCTCAACCTCTCTACAGTTAAGACTTCCTTCCTTACTCCTAGTGATCTTTGGATCAAAAATTTCCAAAAGTCAAGTACCTTCCAAACTATGGTAACTGAATTTATATGAAGTCACGAGTTACCCAAGAATAACATGTTCCCTAAGAAAAGCACACTTTGAAATTCTAAGGGTTTCCTAATCTCAGCTGCAGCAGAACTGACACTTTGATAAGATAAAACTGGTTTTGCAACTTACCTTAAAGTGCTTCCAAACAACTGAACAAAACATATTTTGAACCACTGTAAATGCCTGTACAGGACTTATACCTCAGCTTTTACTTCTAAAAATTATGTTCAGAAGAAAGTTTTGTACAACTTTCCTAGTTCACATATCCTATGAAATTTACTCAATATTAAATGCCAGGAATAACTGTTTATGTCTACATAATCCAGAAAAGAAAACTGAGATGTTAGTTAAAAATGAAGTAAGAGTAGCTGCAAGCAGTGACCTCCCATTGGGTAGCCAAAGAAACAGGTGAAGGAGCCAAGTAAAAATCTACTCAACCAAATGCTACTTAGAATGCCTGGTGGAAGGCAAATATTCAGAATTTCTTAAACTGACAATGAACTTTGTGAGTTTGTAAGATCTATGCATCAACCATAAATGCCTTCAGGTGCTGAAGACACGTTCTAACTACTGAACTCTGAAAAAATTAAGTCAATACAGAAATTGGCAAAATATTGGTAACACAAGAATTCTGACAAATCTTAAACCTGGAGGGAAAGCACAATCCCACTTCACCTTGAACACTGCAACAAAAGACAGAAGGTATGGACTTTCTGGCTACCCCTTCTTATCCTATTCTAGAAAAAAAGGTGATGAAAGTAAAAGAGCAAGGAACTTGTTAACCAAGGGACATTCAATTCTGTCCTGTGAGAATACATTAGGCAATAGTCCTCAGTCCTTTTAGTCCTAAATTTATCCTGTAAAAGTTTTTTAGTAATATCTCTGGAAAGACTTTCCTTCTCATACAAACTGAAGCCTTATATAAAAAAAAATAAAGCCTTATTACAATGTAAAGGTCTTTTACACTGGTCTTTTTGGTCAAGCTCCAAAAATTATTTGAACCTTATTACACTGTTTTCACCTCCAAAAAAAGATACTGGTAAAAGGAAGCTTAAATACCCAGTAACACAAAGGTAACTGAAATGCCCCAGTTTTGCTGTGCACTGCTGTTTCCAACAAGGGCAGCATCCCTTGCACCAACAGACACCTCCCAAGGAACACTGGAACCCATTCTGAATGCAGCAGAAGTTCATGAAGAGAAGGTACTAACTTGGCACACAAAACTCAGTTCAGTTTACAGCTATGCTGAACTCAAAGAGCTCTCTTCCCATGCTTTAGATGCCTTACCAAGGTATCCTCTTACACACTTATGTGATGTAGGCAGAGAAGAATAAAAGTTTCTTGGGGTTCTTTTGGTGGGAATAGCTGATTGCTACACTATCTTAAGAGGTAAGTCTAATTTTTTCAACAGGTAGGGATGATAGTCCTGGCCATGCTGATAGTCATGCTGCATATTAAAAAAAAAAGCACTCCATTCATGAGAGTTATTTTTATCAACTCCACAATTCGGCACAAAATACCTACTTATAACAACCACTCATTTCTGGAGTCATCATTCTTTAGATGACACATTTAATATGACTACAAGTTTCTGAGAAGTGATCTTTGGAAACATCATACCGAGGTTAATAATGCTTGATTACCTTTCATAGTAGTGACATCTGTATAAAAGATTATTAAAAAGCACAGTGTAGCAGACAGAGGGCTAAGTAGGTGAGTGGCTGTTGACATAAAATGTGTCTCTCTTCTTTCCCTAACATTTCTTTATCCTAGAGCATTTTATCTTAAGTACTATGTTTGAACTGAAATTCAGAAGATTGAATCAAGAATCACTTGGGTCCTGAAGCCTGGCCCCCCTTTTTCTGAAGCTTCATACTACTTTAATAAAAAGATCAAACTCCTAACTTATCAAATCTTCAAGTCAAGGTCACTTTCATCCCACAACTTCTCACAGACATCTGATCCAGAATCTCAGTAGTGAATTGGTCTAATATCTTCAAACTTTCAGGATGAAATTACACAGGACTAGTCTGCTCAGATTTGCTCATTTTTAAGGCTTCCTTCTCTTGGGTTTTTAATCACATAAACATATTTGCAAAGCCCTTGCACAATCTTTCTCAGCTTGTATTTTCCCAGCTCAAGTTCTTCCAAACTCCCCTCTTAAGCAAGCCCCAACTTCCCAATCACTACAGCTGTCTTGTTCACATCATAAAAATCATAGAATCATTTATCTTGGAAAAAAAACCCCAAGATCATTGACTCCAACCTCTGATCAGCACCCTGTCAACTCAACCATGGATGGCACTGAGTGCCACATCCAGTCATCTCATGAACAGCTCCAGGCATGGTGACTCCTCCACCCCCCTGGGCAGTTCATTCCAATGCTTGGCAACCCTTTCCATGAAGGAATTCTTCCTCAAGAAGGATGTACACAAGAGTGCTGCTGGTTATCAATATTAGAAAAAGCTGTACAAATAGAGAGCAGTGATTGAAATGTTGTAGTCTGCAACCAGGTTTGTTCATTCTGTTCTGTGTTTAGCTGCTTCTCTTAAGTAGGCAGAGCCTCTTAAGTAGAAACGGGTCACTGCTACAGCCAAAATCCATAGTAGGATAACTTAGCTGAGGATATACTCTAGCAATTATGCTTAAAATAATCAATCACTATTTTCCTGAAGTAATGCACATTATGACCTCATGCTTAAATCAAATATTTATTATAATCTGTTAAGTTACTCTTACGTACTGTAACAGAGACAACAGCCAAGAATGTTTTATTACCAGAGAGTTTCAAGCAGCACTAAAAAACTCAAAAGCTAAACGAGACAAATCAGTTGCCATATCCCAAAGAAGTTCCCTTCTCTTCCCCTCCCTTTGCAAACAGTGAGTACATACTACAGTTGTTTCACATTTTCATTTGATTTGTCATTAATTACATCCATCAGTTATTTGCATTGGTTTTACAGGAAATGCAAAATCTCAACAGTGTACTAGAGTAAAAGAATGTTTGAGATTCAACAGCATTCTAATTCCTGTGAGTGAAAATGGAGGCAATAATGAAAAACAATACCACTGAAATCATCAAAATACTTCTACATAGTTTTGCTACCACAATAATTACAATTATTAAAAGTTTTAAGTATTTATTGGACAAGGAATTCACAAGCCCTGTCATCCTTTTCCTGAACACTCCCAGACTGAGGCATAAATCCAAAGCAACTCCAACTCTAGGTAAGAGCTTAGGATGGAATTGCAACCACCACCCCTTGTCTGACTTCAGTGGGCTAGAAGCCTTCAAATTTCAATGAAAAAAACTCAATCATCCAAACAAATCATGTCCCATGGGTTTGTCTGGTTGACTGTTTTTTGGGGTTTTTTTGCATCCTCAGCTCATATCTGTGGTGCTTCAGCAGTGTTGGCAGTCTGGAAGGAGAAGGGAGCAACACCTGCTGGCTCTTGCCCTTTACCTACTCTTTACTAGATGGAAAAGCCCAAGCAGAGAGATTCATCCCATCACAGAGGAAAGAGAGATGAAAACAAACTAAAATCCTCACACATGCAGTGCAGAAGAGGATTAGCCTTAACCAAGTTTGCAGAGAACGTCCTGGAAGCTCTGACAGCATTAGCACCAAGCACTATGATATCCCTGGGTACTGGAAATGCCAACAACTGCACTACTACACACATAGTGATGGCACATATGGCCCACAAACAGAAGAAAAAAATTAGAAAAATGTACAGTTTAAGTGACTGTTAGTATCACAGAATGGATCAGGCTGAAAGGGACCACCGTGGGTCATCTGGTCCCACCTCCCTGCTCAAGCAGGGTCATCCCACAGCAGATGGCCCGGGACTGTGTACAGATGTGTCTGGAATATCTCCAGTGAGGGAGGCTCCACACCCTCTCTGGGCAGTCTGTTCCAGTGCTCGGTCACTGCACAGGGAAGAAATTCTTCCTCATGTTCAGGTGGAACTTCCTGGCCATCAGTTCCTGCCTGTTCCTCCTGTCCCATTGCTGGGACCACGGAGCAGAGCCTGGTCCATCCCCTGACCCTCCCTGCAGACACTGACAGACAGGGATGAGGGCCCCTCTCTGCCCTCCCTTCTCAAGGTTGAAAAGGCCCAGCTCCCTCAGCCTTTCCTCACTGAGATGCTCCAGTCCCTCCATCATCTTTGTCACCCTCCACTGGACCTGCTCCAGGAGCTCCATGTCTCTCCTGTCCTGAGGAGCTCCAAGCTGAACACAGCACTCCAGGTGATCCTCACAGGGCTGAGCAGAGGGGCAGGATCCCCTCCCTTCACCTGCCAGCCCCACTCTTCCTAATGCACCCCAGGATTAATGACTTAATTAATTGTGACCAAAGCCCTTTTAAGCACAAATAAATGTCTATCATCTTTATCCCATTGTATTTATCACTTAAACATCTGGAGAAATTTTAAGCAAGTGCTACTGTTAGAAAGGTCAGACAATCTTTATGGTTCTCCTCTAATGCTAACATAAACTGATATGGATCTTAAGAGGTACAGAAACGTAAAACCAGGTAATTTAAAATAAAGTCCTCGCAGAACAAGGCTCTATCATAAAAACCTTGCTTCACTCCTCTAGATTCAACACCTACTAAAGACAGGCATTCTCTTTTTGGCATAAAGAAAATTCCTGCTATGTGTACGTGGAGCTTCTATGATAGAACAGTCTGCACCTCGGCTGAGTAGCCAAGATGTTTCAATTTTACACCTACTACGTTTTATAAACTACTCAAAGCATTTTGAATTAAAATTCTAATAAAAAATAAACAAGTACACTTAGCACTACTATCTGTGATCTGTCAATCAAACACATAGTCTGAGCCACATAAAACAACCTTAAAGATTTTAGATTGTGTACTTCTCAACCAATACACAGGGAGAATCTCTTCAAAGTCACCTGGAAGCAAGTTCAAAAAAAACTAGCACAACTGTATTTTTCATCACTATCACTTATCCTGAGATATGGTAACACATTTTTGAAGGCTAATAAAGAAATCCCCAATTTATTTCTTGCTGAAGAATGTTTGTGTCAGCCAAGTTGAAGAAACAGTAACCTCAAACATAACACGTCTGGTTAAGTAAAAATACATGACTAATGTTAGAGTCATAAATGCCACTTTAAAAAGTTCAATGAGAAAGTGGGATTGTTATTCCAATTTGTATTTTCACGTAGCTTTCAGCAATGGAAAGGTATACTGGAAATATATGCAAAATAACACTTCCCCTAACATTTTTTTCTAATGAAAACATGAACTAGAATTTCTCTCTATCCCTCCTGGCCTTTCTTTCTACCCACACCCCTTAAAAATGAAAAATGCATGCTTGCAGAACTTAAACACACTAAATGTCACATAATAAACAGTTTATCATTGCCATTCCCATCAATTCATTCATATACTATTACCTTGTAATTGTTCCTCACCAAAAGCTATTATTGCTGCATTTACTCAAAGTCAGTCTTATCAGTTTATTGTATTTAGAAGTGTTTAAAGCTTATCCTTAAGATCAGAATATGCCTCAACAGATTGGACTGTCTACTGTCAGCCAAGAAAGTATCTCTTTGTTTCTCTAGTAGATTGTATGGGAACTTTGTCTAAACACTCCAACATTTTACAGGCAAAGACCTCTTTCCCACACCCTTTATGAAAATACCTTTTACTACCTTGAGTGACAGTGGTAACTACCTATTTAGGAAAGATAAATTACACATTTTAGTATTTCATGTGTCCAAAATGCAAATCAGAGCCAGATGTGCTATCTGCAAGAACTAAATCACTGTATCAATCAATAACAAATCCCAGAAACATGCAGACATTTAGTGTATGTTTCACTGAAAGATGTTTAGTCAGATGCATACGTAGCAATTCAAAGCAGATTTACAGCAGCTTTCCTGAAGTTTCTTATCGACAGGTAAGGTGGTACCCAGAATCTGTAAGCTAAATAAAGATGCTGCACCTCTGGTCCCCTGGAATTTGCCTGCGTAGCACTGCAAAGAAACAGGAATACCACTCATAAATTGTACATGAAAGTTGTATATTTATATTTTAAATGTTTGGCTTTTTTTAGAGGATGGACTTGACATCTGTGCGGAAAAACCTGAGTAATCACAACCAGCTATCAGCCCTGCACACCACCACTGCTGCTATTTTCAGTGATACACCCTGTTTTTGCTACAGTGCTCTTGGCATCATCATGCTGCTGTGATTCAATATTTATCTGTTAGATCTAGTTACATCACAACACTCTCTACACTACCTAAATCTCGTGTGGAACTCCTGCGGCTAACACCTAATCTGCCGCTTTTGAGCTCTCCCTTCGAAATTCTCCAGCCACAGAACAAAAAGTCAGTGGAGATGTGCAAACATCTGGCCCCCTGTGAATCGATCATCCATCCTCCGAAAGGGTGTGCAGTCATGCATAAGCACTGCACCTTCCTCCTAAAGGCAATCGGGCAGGAATAAAACCGAGTGTGAACTGCAGTGGTTAGCATAAAACCACTTGTGAAAGGAGTGTGCCAAAAATTGTACTCAAAACACCTTTAAGAACAAGAGTTTTGCTCCTACAAAAGCTCCTCACCAGCATCAAGCTAAAGCAATCATATACCATTTATGATGGCAAACAAGGCCCTTGGAGCTTATTATTTTTAAAAGTTGTGTTAGGAGCAAGGTGGTAGTGTCTTGTGAAACGACACAACTGAGTGCTGAAACTTCTGCTGACAACAAAGCCACCTGCTATGTCCAAGACCAACATTTCAGTATAATCCCGAGAAAAGATTAATTCTAGAATATTTTTAGCCCTGGCTTTGAAAGCAGACAGCTCTCCATATACACTCAAAAGCATCAGAGTGGAGAGCGGGCAAGAGGATACATGCAGGAAACATTCTCTGTTTATAATCAAAACACGGTCAATTATTCTCTTAAAATCCATTGTCATGAAGAAAAAACTCCAAGCACACTGAACAGTGTCACTACTAAGGCTTGCAGAGCAATCTCAGCTTTGGAATCAGACACACAGAAAATTAAGCAGTCTCAGTATCACTGTATCTTTCCTGTCCTTTTTGCAACACAGACACAACTACAGAAAATACATGAAAGACGATGAAGAAATAAAGAACGGATTTCAAAACTGAGCAGTCACAAAAATATGGGGGCAGGGGAAAACGGAGTTCAGGTTTAATTCTTTATCACCATCTGATTTGGGGGAGTCTCTGCATTTTCTTGGTGACTCGAACTGTCATTTTCATCCAACAGCGGTAACCCGAAACAGCAGCTGGGGAACGCCAGCCACTGCCTCAACTCCCAGGTTTCACACAAGCCTCGAGCATCGGTTTAACAGCAGTTGCATAATAAGACTCAAAAGGCCAAGCACTCCTCCTGCCTTGTACATCTCCATTTCCACACGAACCAGAGTGACGGATCTGGACGAGAACCGAGCACTACCCGAGCGCCACTACCAAGCTGGTTATTATGCAGCAAAGAAGAGGAAAACCCAACACCTGGCGCACCAATATGCAGACACCCAGAGAATAGGTGGATCTACGGAGAGCTATCTTCCCTCTCCCTTCCCCAAGAGGCAATCCTTGATGGGTGTGCCAGGAATGGGATATCGGGGGGGAGGAGAAGAAAAGGGGTGGGAAGTGGTTGCCGCTTGCTGCAGCCAGGCTGAGCGATGGCGAGGTGGTTAATCATGGTGGCTGAGGAAACATGGGGTCACTTCTCCCCCTTCCGCCTCCCGTGTGACGAGGACGGTGGGCACCGGCCACGGGGGGGACCCGGACCCCGCACGGACCCGCCGGCGGCGACTCAGGTGGGTCCCGGGCGGAGCATCCCCGTGCCCGGTGCGGGCGGGGGGCG
>WBNO01016914.1:264649-315970 GCA_013400575.1 Peucedramus taeniatus | reverse complement strand
AGGGGGTGTGACGTCATGGCGCGGGGAGGGGGTCGGGGCGCGGGTGCCGCTCGCTCTTATCGCTCCGGCGGCCCTTATCGCCCTTATCGCCGGTAGCGCCCCCGCCGGCCCCGCGGCCGGAGCACCCGCGTTCGGCACGAACCGGGCCGCGGCAGTAAAGAACCCGCGCGAAGCGGGCTCGCTCGGGCAGCTCTGCCCGGTGCTTTGTTTTTCGTTCCGTGTATTCCAGCGGGATGTAAGGATTTTCTGCAGCACGATCTGAGCCGCCTTTGTTACTGGGAACGCCGCTCTGTTTCCCTGGAAGCAGCGAGCTGACCTTTCGGAGCGCGCCTCCAGCCGCCCCTCCAGCTGTGCGGGCACCGCTGGCTCTCGCTCCTGCAGCGCCCCGCGACAGCAGCCGGCGAGACACCGGCTGAATCAGGGAACACCCGGGGGCTCGCCCCATTCACTGTGCCGCGGTTTGTAACGTGTTACGCTTGTGTGCTTCTCCCAAGTTTTTGAAAACGTGGCTGGTTTGTGGAAGAAAAGTGTCCCCGTTCTCTCTTGAAGGAATTAGGAACTTTTGCAGTTTACAGAAAGTATTTGTTTCTGTCATGGTTCATTAGCGCACATGCAGCTTCCTAAAACTCGTTAACACAGGTGAATTATGGAATTGTGCCCCAGACACAGGAAAAAAACTGTCAGAGCAGAATTATCTGATGAAATGGTTTAAAGGTTGGCTTTAAAACGTAGAGGTTGCAACACTTGACCTTGTTACTGATTCCAGACAAATTTAGAACAATAAAGAAAATCAAAAACAGTGAAAATAATTACATCTAATTAATAATGTCCAATAATTACATCACTACACAGTGCTTACAGGTGAGAGGCAGACCTGTGGGTCTGTGCTCTATCCCATACAAACCTTTTAAAAATATTTAAACCACCATCTGCTCTTTGGACTGCAAACAAAAAACTGACATATTTAAACTCTTCTCTAAATTTCACACAGCCAAACGTGGGCACCCATTTTTTCCTTTTGCGGGCCCACAAGGTTGAGTCCCACATGGGTCACTCAGTAAGAATTTTTAGAATATTGGTGAGTGTTCACTTATGCTTTGAGCTGAAATTGTCTGCAAAGCCATTATGAGAAGTTAACATAATAAACATTAAAAAAGTGCACGAGGGAGAAAGTTGCTGGTGATGGATCTCTTCCTGAGCTGAGGCAAATGCCTTGGCTGCTCCAGCAGCATCACCTGAGGTGTTGCCTTCCTGTGGATGCTGAGTGCTTGGTGTCACACCAGGCCACATTGCCCAGGTGTGACAGCTTAAACTGAATAAAAATTTACCAGGCATAATATATGGGGGCCTTTGTGCCAAAATACTGTAACAGAGCAAAGCTTCTGAGAACTTCAGAGGACACTTGGGTTGGTTTTGGGAATAGGCAGCACATAAACGTGGCTTTCTGCTAAAGGACAAGATCCTGGGGCACAGGTTGGGAGAGGGAAGTTGGAAGACAGAACAAAAATGGGCTTTTGCTGAAGAGAAGTGATCCAGTCCCTGGCATCCAGGGAATGCCAGTAGGCACCTGGCTTACCTGAGGGGTCCTGCTGCCTTCCAGGAAGGAGGGTAGTGGCTGGTTTTTTTTTCTGATGGACTGAACTTACTTTTTTTGTTTATTTGGCTTTTTGTTGGGTGTTTTTTTGTTTGTTTGTTTGTTTTTGGTGTTGTTTGTTTTTTTGTGGTTTTTTTTGTTTGGTTTTTTTTTTGTCTTTTTTTTTGGGGGGGGTGGGTTTTTTTTTTTGTTTGTTTGTTTTTTAGGGATTTTTTCCCATCCTTGAGCAAAGAATGCCTTGTTAGAGCAGCCCCAGCATTCACTAGGCTCACAAGAAGCAAGGTGGATCTGTCAAACAACAAACCTGTCACTTGTCCACGTTCACTGCAGGGGGACAGTGAACATGGGGGCTGCCTCCTGTTTGAGTTGCATGAGAAGAATCTGTCTGAAGCAGGATTTGTGTGTAGATCTGGATCATAAAAACTTGCATAGTGAGCCAGCAAACAGAGCAAGGATACCACTGTATCAGCAGTTACTGGAACAATTGAGAACTGTGCTGTAACCCTGTTTCAGATTGAATGGGCTCAGGAAAATATGAGCATTAGTCTGCCAGCAGCCAGGACCAGTAGCACAATAATCCAAGCAAAGCATTTACAGGTGTGTTTGTGATCAGAAATGCCAGCCACAAGTTCAAAAGTAGTCATTCCCTTTCATAAGCAAGCACTCTTGATTTTCACCCATGTATCCAGTGTGGATCCTTATGGATTCTGGGATTAAATGAATAATTCTGAAATATCTAACATCTTGTCAAAAAGTGTGTAACCATAATGTTTGACATAGGAACAGAAGAAACTTTGCACTTGAGACCTGAAATGATTTACTGGCATGGTAATGGTCTGAAAACAGATCAGGGCATCCATCATTTCAGAGCTGGGAGAGGGACTTTTTGATCAGGAAAGAGCAAGAGAAGGACACTGAGTGTTCACATGAGGAAATGCCCCACAGCCCCTGGTAGCCTTCCCCAAAGCACTGCACATGTTTGAGCTGCCTGTCTGCCAGATCCTGGACAGGCTGGTTAAGGTTGTGTATGTTTAGGTTAACCAATTTTGCATTCAAAAAATGTTAAGGAGTAGCTGAGTTTGGGCTTGGGCACTAGAAAACTTATTTCTAAAAATTTTGTGGAGTTTTCAAGTTTTATTCACCCTGAGGGTCTTCTCAGGCTTTACACATACAGTCTGCACAGTGTGAACCACAGGGCAGGTAAGTTGTTCAAAAATTGGTTTTGGAGCAGTAGTTATCAGTTATCCAAGGAGCCTTTATAGTGTTTTCATTTAAAAGTTTGATGTAAAAGGTACATGATGTTGAAGAACAAGAAATTTCAGTGGTTTGACAGCGTTCTGTTATCCCAGAGATGTAGGAAGCACCAAATCCTGTTCCTCAGATTCCAATTATAACAGGGTCCTGGGTGCTTTGATCTGTGACCCAGGTATTAATTCCCTCCCTCTTACAAAGTTTGAGAATGACACTGAAGATGAGTATGAGCTGTTAGTATTTTGTGAGAGAGAATATTGCAGGCCTACCAGGTTTCTGATAAACTGCCCCCATGTTGTTTAGGTGTGCAAGTTCTATGAGCTGAAAACAGCTCATACTTTGGGCAGTAGAAATGTGTTTTGGTTGAAATGAAAAGAAAAAGTGTTTTGATCACAGGCACAGACATTTTCAGTCTTTGTAAAAACTGTTAGGGAAAAGAACCCTCAAAAGCCATCAGCTGACCTGGAGTAGGTCTGGATGACTTCTTGCAAAAGTCTGTAATTAAATCAGCTCAGAATCTGCCATGTGGCAGGGTAGGCTGCAGCTGCAGAGCTCAGGTGTAGCACACACGTTGTGCCACACTGTAATTAAGGAGGCCAGGTTTCCCACGAATGCTTGTCTTAACAGGTGAGTGATGTTTGTCTGGGAAGATAAATCTCCAACTGCATTTTTTCCCCCAGTGGAGTTGTTTTTAAGTTCCTTCACAGTGTCAATTCTCCATTGCTCAATGAGAAGGAGACTCTCACTGCCAGCTTTCCTCACTGAAGCCACCAGCAGGTCTCTTTTCTGCAGCCACTTCTCTTCAAAAAGCAGTTGGAGCTTATCTCAGGGATCTGTACCTTGCCCAGGACTGATTCTGTTGGAATTGACCGCCAGGTTCAAAAGTTCCTGGGAAAGTTGGGTGTAGTGTGAACATGGCAAAACCTCCTTTCTTTGGGCAGCAGGCTGAGAGGGGCCTCTTTGGAATGAGAAATTTGCTTTCACTGCTCTTGAGATACGGTGACCACATCCCCTTCCTCTGGCAGGGCTCACACTGACCCAGGGCCAGCAACCAGACAGGTCTTGGTCAAGGGAAAGAGTCCCTTTCCTCATCTGTAATTAGACTGTACTCATAATTAAACAGAAATTATGGTAACACTACTGAAGATGGGCATTAAACTAAACCAAAGCTGACCCAATCTGATACTGACAGAAGTATCACAAGTCACCTTTCAAAATCAACTTCCAAAGGCAAAACAGTCCCAGGTAAGAATAGCTGACAACATCAGAAGAGAGAGGAATACTTTAAAATTACACAAACCCTTATTTAATTGAGTTTCTTTAGCTATTCCTTGCCATTCTGCTGATTTTCCCCTTCCTTGTGTACCATGTAGCTGTGTCTTGATTGCATTCTGGAGGTGTTTATTTATTTCTCCCCAGCTGCAGCTTTTCTTCATTGATGAGTATGGATTAAATTATAAGAACTGTAGAGGAAATCTCTCCAGGATGCTTTTATTGAAACTTTTTTAAATTAAGAATGTCTTAGAGGGGTTAAAACCAGGTAATAAAACCTCCAGAAAATTCCAGTTATCTTTTCATCATTTGCAACCATATGCTGCAGTCATGCACCTATATAGAGAAAAATAATTAAAAATCACATTATAAAGGCAATATAAAAATGCTAAGTACTAGCACAAACAAATGTAAAATAATTACCTTTTTATTTTCTTTTCATGTCTTTCTTTCCTTCTTTCTTGCATTTCTCTCCTGTCTTTTGTATAAGATTATTAAGCTCTATTGACTAGACAGGTGCCACCCTAATAGAAACTCCAGAAGGGTCCCACAAAGCTGAGCAAATGCCCAGAGGAGCTTTGGTGTAGAAAAATGGCAGGGAATACTTCATTGAGAGGAAATCCTCATCTACACCATCCCTGCTGGATGCTCACCTTGGAACTGGTGGTTGCAGCTCTGGAAAGATCCCTCAGGCTCAGCCAGGCAGTTTTCTGGAACCACTGCTGCAGGGTGCAGTGACAGTCAAAAAAAAAAAAAAAAAAAGCCAAGGCAGTGTTGGGTGTGTCAGGAGAGACATGAAAAGAAGGCAGAAAGTGTCATTTTGCCTCCACATAAAACTCTGGTGCACCCACAGCTGGAGGGCTGGGACATTTTAGACCTTCTCATCTCCAGGAAGATGGCAAAGGAGTTTGCAAAGGAACAGAGAGAATGGCAACAAAACCAACCCAGGGATGAGCCAGCTGCCTTGCAAGGAGAGGGCAAAAGGCTGGGACTTGTCAATTTGCAGAGAAGACACCTGAGGTAAGGTATATTTGAGGTTTACAAAAGCATGAAGGTGAAAACAGTTGTTGTTCAAACCCTGCACTACTGAAACTAAGGGGTGATCCATAAGGCAAGTAGGAAGGCAGTTTAAGAGAGACCCTACTTTCAAAAAAATATTATACACACACACTGGGTAGCAAACTTTTTGAGAACTTGCTGCCACCACAGGAAGCTGTGGACATCCATAATATCAGGAGGTTCAAAAAGGAATGAAAGCATTTCAGGAATGACACATCATTCTAAAAACCCCTGGATGGATTGGCAGGGGTGTCATAGAGCAGGTCTGGTATAAGAGCAGTAGGTGCTGGGGAGAGGGAAGGGTTGCAGGTTGTGACCAGGCTTTCATGCACTTTCAAAGCTATCTCCTACTGCCACCACTCTGTCTTCATTTTCAAAGGTGTGAATTCAGTTTTCACTACAAATTATACAGTCAGCTTCCCCACATTCAGGTGAACCCCCAGAGCCAGCACACCTGGAATTCAAATAATCTCCTTACCCAGGAAGGCCACATTACTGATCTCAGTCTTCCCTCTCAGGTAAGGAGAGCTAGGTGAGCCCATTAGGGCATTTCCTATGTTCTCAGCCTCTTAGTTTTATTCTGTGTTTCATTTTTCATTCCAAACTTTGTCCTTTATTTTGTCCCCATTCTGCCACCAATTTATTTTCCAAACCCTCTTTATGAGGTTTAAAATACCTAATTTTTCTCACTGCATTTCCCAGATCACTGTTAATATGCAGTAATGCAGTACAAAAGCTGACAAGGTTTACAGTTGAAGGCTTCTAAGACACAGCTATGGCTTTACCACTTATCCTATAGCCTCAGGGTAAGCTAAGCTTGCCACATTTTATAACTTTAGAAGAGAATACTAATTCTGTAAGTAGTTATTTACTAAGTATTTCGCCTTCCTCTTTGTCATCCAGCTTTTTTTTTTTTCTTTTTCTCCTGGTTTTCTCAGCCTCTTTTTTTTCAGATGGGGAATCTTCACAGAAGACTGAACACCCTCTGCCTGACCATTCAATTACTTCCCACTTCCTTCTCCCTCTTATGTTTTCCCTTTCTGGATTATTATGCTGGCACTACATGATTATTCACACCCAGACTTCAAGGTTGTTTTATACTTCATGAGTAAAAGCACCTGCAATGGAAAGAGTTGGTATTGACTTCCTGATTCAGACTGCCCAAGCTGCCATTGAGAAAATTCTTGTAAACTTTTTACCTGCAGGAATCCAAGCCATAGATGGTTTGCAACAGATCTCTGAAGTTTAGCAGGAGAAAAAACACCTGGAAGGCAAAGGTGTAATGTTTTCCATGTCCCATGAAATTCTATTCAGGTCTGTCAGAAGGAAAAACTGGGAGAAAAGTGTCCTTTTTTCCTCTGGCTTATGTTGGCAGCAGCACTCTGACAGCCATCCAAGGGGACTGGCCATGGGCATCCTCATCCCTGGCAGTGTCCACAGCATTCACATTGTGCTGGGATCCTGAAACTCTGGCTGCAGCTGAAAAGCCCTTGTGAAAGTGAAGTTTGGGGACAGCAGAGAGAGAAAAAGACTGCCACACTTTATAACAGCTCTCTCTAGACCCAGCACACAGCCTTTCTCTTGATCACTCCCTTTATGGGCTCTCCCTTATTTTGAAGAAATTCCAGCCATTCTCCCTTGATGATCACCTGTGCACTGCACATGGTCCAAATCTCAGCAGACACTTCTCTGAGTAGCTTGGGGTCTTTTCATTTGGAACTTTTCATTTCCACTAAGGCAGTGGAAGCATTTTTTCCTTGGGAAAAGGCACTTGTGTGCTAAGTGTGAGCCCATTTTTGTGATTGCTGCCCTATTTGCTCTCACTATTGGAACGTCAGTGGAGAATATAACAGAGGGTGGGAAGAAGTGGGAGAAGGATCTTGATTTAAGGACAGGAGAGTGACACATAGGTGAGCAAATTGTTATTTATGTTGTAGTAAAGTGTGGTCCTCAGCGATGCTTTGCCCAGTGTTTTTACATCAGGCCAACATGCTCAGTTGGCTTTTTTGCCAGGCTTTTTTGGCCATCAGTGCTCATCTGGAGACAAGACTTGCCCTCAGTTTTCTCTCAACACCAGGTGTACAGCATCATCAAACATCTCTCTGCTCCTTCACCAATGTAAAATAATATTATCATAGAAGCAGAGGAAAACCAAGCATCATGGAAATATGTAAACACTTTCTAAAGAGCTGCAAATGCCTGTTCTAACCTCATCTTATGCATGATGACTCCTAATCAGAAGCTCTGTCTGATGCTGGTCATGTCCTTAGCACAAGGAGTACAAAAGAATCTAGCAGAATGGAGTTCTCGGGATTTTATTTTTACAGTAACTTAAGAAGGACAAACCTCTAGGAATAATTAATTTTTCTGTGAGGAAGTAACACATGTTGCTGACAGTCCACCCAAACATCTGTCCTGTAAGAGGCACAGAGACAGAGAAATATCTCTGAGGTCAGCCCAGAGCAGAAATGCACACTGGTGTCCTTCCCATGCTGTCACCCTCAGATCCCTCAGACTCCCTTGCTCTTTGAGTTCTCTTTGAGGATTTTCCAGTGCCATGGTGTCCATTTGGTGCTCCACACTCACAGACTTTGGCTGTGCCTGTGCTCAGTCATTACAGATGACACCTCTTAGACTGGAATCCTGAGTTCATTCATAATAATTGATTATTTCAAATAAGGACCAGACAAGACCAAGTGTTTTCTCCTTTCAGAAGACAGGAGATGTTGCCTAAAAATCTTCTAACTCCTGAGTACTTATTTACAGTAATTGTCAGATCAGTGGGTAAATCCTACCGTAAGTGGAAAAGCTGTGACTCATAGTACTAAGAGGCTTGATAGGTGTTGTGTTGTCCTTCCTTTGGTGCCTTTGGTTTGAAGATTATCAGAGAGCAGATGTGGCCCAGAGCAGCTGTACTTGTCCAGAAGCATGTCAGCTCAAGGATGTGAAGGGCACAAAGACCAGGAATGAATTATGTACAGGGAAAGGCACTTGGTTTGCCTCTGCTGTGCTGATACAGCCAGTGCCCAGCTGCTCAGGTAAACCAAGATTTTGACAAGCAATGGTCAATTCTGTTTCCTCATCCTGTAGGTTTCTGACAAAGAATCATATACAAATCATCTCATTAACTTTGGGCCTCAATGGTCTCCATCTTGAGCTAATTGTCTGGGCTTCCTTTGCAGACAGTCAGCAAATAGAGACATTTCTGAGGCATAATCACTCTGGATTTGCTGGGGAGGCAGTAAGGAGTTCCAGCAAGTTTCCCTTTAAAAAATAGAGATTGTTTTCCTTTGATCTTTCAAAGGGGGATGCTTTAAACTCTTCTGTTAATATAGTAATAGATGCCCTAAAAGAAAAGGAGAAGATTACTAGCTTTTAAAAAAGTAATGAGAAAGGTATTTTTTCCCTTGTCTGGCTTTCACAGAAATGAAAAAATGTCTCCTCAATATTTCCGTGTTCTGGAAGCAGCAGGCACCAGGGAGTTTGATAGGGATCTGTCTGACTTGGAGTGTGAGCTCCTAACAAGAGCAGTGCAATTTGTAGCTCGTATTTAACAACTGGTTCAAGCCAGAACCTCTTAAAGACAAGGTTCTCAGCAACTTCCCTCTGCATCCTGAAATTAAACATTAACATAATAAGGAAGTTCAGTTCCTAACTTAATCTAACTTAATGAACAAGCACATGTTCAATTAGTCTGAGGTGCTCTGCACTGATTCATGGGGTTGGAAATATCTCCCAGAGTATCAATACTCCTGCTGTCAGATGGCAGCAGGTCTGTTAGCTCCACTTGTGCCACGTCCTGGAACAAAATCATCGCAACCTGCTGCAGCTCTTGGCTGTCAGAATTTCTCAGGTGAAATGGCAGAGCTGGGACTTCTCCTTTGGAGGAAGTGTCACGTATTCCTCTGCATCTGTCCACCTGGTGTGTCAGGTTTGACTCTGGCCACAGGATATTTCTTTCAACATCATTGCTGTTTGCAGTCATTGCTCTTCATTCCCATAATTGTTTCTTACAAAATGGTGACAGCTCCTGGTATCCCAGATTATTCTTCCCTTTTACCTTCCCCCACCTCATATTTTTTCCCATGTATCTGCTGGTTGCTGTGACTTTGACATGAATTCCTAGTAAGCACTCAAGAGCAGGCACTCTTGTTTTCAGTTTTCAGTTTAATAAAATGTAAGTAAGTAGCAAGTCATGTTACAATGGTACCAGTCCATTTTTAACAGGACTGGGTACAGATCAGAATTGGCATCCATTCCTGTGTATTGTTTAACATTTTCTGCTGGCCTGTAGAGGCTGGAGGTGATGGAGGTTATGGTTATATGACTAAACTTATATTTCAGAACAGAATGGTTAAACAGGACCCTGAAAAATATCAGACATTCCTGTATCAGGTATGCAGGCCTAGCATAAGGGTTCAAATTTGGGATGCTGTCTTTCTAAGCTGTTATCTTTTTTAGCAGCACTGTCCCAGGAAAATGAGAATACTCTCAATACACCTCTAGGACAAGGGGCTGCTGACTGTAGATTTTCCTTTCCAGCCAGGACATGCAAGCTTGTTTCTCCTTTGCATTGGAACAAGTACTTGCTGTATCATATGACAAGTCTTGCCACTTCCTTGATGAATTCATTTGTTTAGGATCAGGACAAATCTCTGTACCCTTTTCTTAGCGTTTTCAATTCCTAAATGAATTTCCTTTGCTCACTTTATAATTTTTCAAAGACATCTTAAAAATGACCACTCCAGTCTCTTTAAGCATCCGACATTAAGAGCACCCAACAATTTGAGCTTTTTTTGATAAAGATTATCAGTAAAGACAGAATAATATACTAGGTACAGTATGTAAATAGTTTTAATTACACTTTTTAAAGAACTTGTTTTTAAGAGCAGGTTTGACAAACAAAGTCTGTGTTTACTGTTGGGTTTTTTTATCTGCTTGATTCATGTAAAATCTGACTCTGGACCTTGAACCACAGCCCAGTTTTTAAGTGGGTGATTGTGCCTGCAGCCACCAAAACTTTCCTAGGTTTGCATTTAACTTGCAAATCATGTTTCTGTAGCTGAATGTTGTTCTTTAAAGCACTATTTCTCAGGTCCCTGTGGCAGACAGTCAATTTCAGCTAAAACTTATCTCTGGGGAATGAGAGCATGAACCTTTTTAGTTGTGGTGCTGACAACTATTGACACCCACATGCAGCTCAAAGAGAATCACAGAGTCACAGAATGGCTTTGGGTTGGAAGGGACCTCCAAGATCATCTCATTCCAACTCCCCATGCCATGGGTAGGGACACCTTCCACTGGACCAGGTTGCTCAGAGCCCCATCCAGCCTGGCCTTGAGCACTTCCAGGAATGGGCAGCCACAGCTTCTCTGGGCAGCCTGTGCCAGGGCCTCAGCACCATCACTGTAAGAGAATTTGCACCATTTTCATTCTTGGGGTGGGTGGAAGAAAACTTTATGTTGTGATTACTTTCACAGGCCTCTCCTGTTGTCTTGATTTTTTAAAGTTTTCTAAAGTCTTTTGATGTTTGTATTTTTGTATAGAACTTTCTCACACACTTTATGTAAATAACTCATTGTTTTCATTCTTTTATAGGGGACGAGCAACCTGATGGACTATTGGGTTTCCCAGTGACATTGAGGAGGTGGCACTTTCACCCTCCAATGACACTGGCATTTCAGGAAGATATAAAAATGGAGTCAGATTTTTTAATAAACAGTTTTTCGTTTGCCTTAAAAAGAACTGCTCCGTGTCATTTGTGCTGTGTCCTACAGTGACACTCTCACTCCTTCAGCTTCTCGAGAGCTTTGTCACTGGCAGTGGCACTTGTTTCTCGAGTGCTTTGCTGTGTCCTCTGCTCTGCAGAGTGCCAGGCTTAGAAAGCTGGTTCTGGCAGCTCTGTCAGGCACAAATTTGCATGCAACATTTGTCTCTCCAAGGAATCTTTAAACCCTTCCTTGTCTGTCAGGCTAGGTGTACTAATGATAACATCAACCTCCCTCGTGTGATCATTTCCTAAACCATTCTAGAAAATGAGATGGATTAATGAAGACTTATTATTTAAATTGCTCAAGGTACTCGGCTCATTTTTGACTGAACACAGGAGCTTCTGCCATGACTGCTACAACCAGAGTGGATGTCTATTGGTCCCTAAGCATCCAGCACATCCCAGTTTTAAGATTATATGCCTTAGTTTAAACCTCATGAACTAAAGCAGCTATGACAGAATTTCTGAGCGTGTGCTCACATGCCAAGCTAGTTGTATATGAAAGCACAAAGCTGTGCATGGGTTAATTTGCTCCCCTGAAAGCTCACTGATTTCAAATTGCCTCAGATATCTGTGCTGTCCATTGCAGCCTTCACTGAAGTTACACCCTTAGTTTTATTTTTGGTCCTGGGCTGTATTCTCTAAGCCTCCAGAGCCAAGATATTTGAGTGATTCATTCCTGTCTGGTATCTCTCTGACTGCCATGGCTTAACCTGGCTCTGTGCACCAGCTCTTGGCATTTTCCAGAGCTCTGGAAAGCTGTGGTTCCCTGCCCTGGCTGCTTTACAGCTGCCACTGTCAGCCCACAGTAGCTGTGGCTCAGAGAACGTTCAGGTCTTGCACTTTGAAGTCTCTGGATGTCACTCATAACTAATCACTCATCTCTGAAATATTCTCCCCAATGCTGGAAGTGTTTACAGAAATAATTTACTGTGGATAGGCAAAAAAAAACAACAACCTGCCAGCAATTTAATATTAATTATAACTTTTCCATTTCAACTCCTGAGGGTTTCCATCTTCAATGCAAAAACATCCCAGGTCTCAGCAGCTGTCACCCTCAGCAGACCACTGTGCTGTTACCCAGCAAACCCTGCTTTTATTAGAATTACATTGAAATAAAAAGTCAAGGTTTTCAAAAGAACTTCTGATTTTTGTTTTCTTGTAAGTTTAACCTCTCACTTAAAATAAGGGGAAGCTGGTAACATTGTTTGTCCCGTTTCTTAGATACTGGATTATGCACTTGCCTGATTTTTAATTTTACCTTTTCCTCTTTATTCTTTGATTTTCCATGTTACAAAAATGACACGGTAGCCCTAAATATAGCAGAAGATTGCTCATGAGACTATCTTAAATTAATCTTATTAAGATAATTGATTAAACTTGGTTCTTGACTAAAAATTAAATCTTTTTTTTTCCCTCTTTGTTTGACTCAAGGTCAATTTTAAGCACCTTTGTCATTCTCTGACAGATAGACTCAATGTCCTGGAAAACATTTTGAGGAGAAATAGCACAGAGAAAGCTTGTTCCCACACAGTTCTGAACCCCTGGGGTTCAATTCTGTAGCACAGTGAAAGATCACGTGTATAATCTGCTCCTTAAACTTGGGACCTCTAATATGTAGGGCTAAGTGTGTGTTTAAGTATCTGAAAACTTTGTTGTCTGTTTACCTGAATCAGCCCTCTGGATGGTGATAATTAAACTCAAGTACCCTCTGAAAGCATGCCTGGCTCATTTTCAACTACTACAGTAAAAAGACCTTTCTCCAAGGGGGAGATAATGCAAGGGAAATACTAACTGAGGAATCCCCCACCAAATTCAGTATATAGCCTGTCCTGGATAATTTCTTTGCTGCTTCTTCTTGCTGCTGAATACACCAAGCTTTTAGAGTGAACTTTCAGGTCATGTAGACTGGACATAAACATGAAGAAATTATTACTCCCAAACACAGTTCTATATATTTTTTTCTCCTGTCTTCCTAATACACTTAAGGCAGAGATACTCAGTGAAAAGCTGTCTTTACAGTATGACAGGCTGCTGCCAGGAACTCAGCATGAATGATCAAACAATTTTACTAATCTGTTTTTAACACAGCGTACAGAGGTAAGGAAGAATTGTGTCCTACACAAATATAACACGAAATCAGAATAATATTTTCTGATTCAAGTATCAGCATGTGGAAAAGAAAAAGTTTGCTCTGAAGTCAGCTATTTAGATGCTTTGGCAGAGAGAAAGTCAAAAGTTCTGCTGAAATAAGGAAAGAAATACATGGAACATGGAGATCAAAGCCAGCCTACACTGTAGGATAACCAGCTGTCATTGGCTGGTCTCTCTGTGGTGCATTTATTTAAATACCTATGTATTCAAATAGTAATTGTTCTACATTTCTAAAGCTCTCTCTCTTCTATTTGCATATTGGTCTTACATATTTTTGAATGGGACTAAATTGCTTCACTAATTTTGACTAATATTTTAAATGAAGCTGCCAAAAAGTTACAACCCTAATTTACCTAATAGATTTGCTTCTATGAACTTTCCTTCAAGCTACTGCATGAATAAATATATTAAAAGTTCAAGTGGTGTAATTTATCTCAGACCTTCTGCAGTTAGGGTTCTGTGCAATACTTCATGTAGTCAAAAAACAATACAGTGCTAAAATGGCAATACTGGAACAAACTGTTCAGATTCTTTAATTATATTAAATATGTCAAGACCTTGAAACCAATATCTGCAGCATATCAGTGCTTTAATACAATCAAATTCTGCATTTGAGAAGGAAGATACACATTTGACAAAAAATGTTTAAATACATGATTACAAGGACCACTTAAGGGACAGGAAACAGTGGGGGCTATTGAGAGAGAAACCAGAAAAATGAGTGGTGTAAAACATTTGTTCAGCAAGAATATTTGGTTTCTCATGAGAATTTCCCCCCAGCCCAGCATTAGAATGGTTAAAGTTGAACCCAAACATTTGGCAACTGTGCCCTGCTTGGAAATATTTAGAGAAGTCTAATACTTAGCAGGTGCTAAAATTTTCCTACCAAGGATCTCCAAGCATTTTACAGAACATTAATAATCAGGCTTCACAAAAAATTAAAGCACAGTTTTTCCAGATGTGTCTGCTCCTGGAGGCGGGTGGTTTGAAGCTGTGCCTCTGCTTGGTGCTCCCTATTCCACCCAGAAAGGAAACCCTTGGAAAGCTGTCAGAGTATTCCGGGATGTGCAGAGGAGCAAGACGCTGCTTGCTCTGTGCTCACGTACTTGAGATGCTCTGGTGGAGGCATGGAAGAAACCCCCAGGAATCAGCACTGAGACAAACAGAGACCTGACAAATCTGAGATGTTGTTGAGCACCACCTGCACTGGAGAAAGGAGAGAGATGTGGAAAGGTTAGGAAACTTACTGGAGGTTACACTGCCAGTAACTGGCAGAGCCAGAGCAAGAATCCAGAGTTGACTCTGAGCCTTGTGCCTGCATCACCGGGCTGGCTTTTATTCCAGGGAGCTACAGCTCAAATGGGAAATGAGAGACACTGCAAAGGTATTAGACAGCTGAACAGATTGTAAGTGCTCTGGACAATCTTGTGATTACAGCCCTTGTGAGCTTTGCTAACGGCTGGGTAAATTGGATTAAACAATTATGAATAGGTACGAGGCACCTCAGAGGATATAATGTGGTAGGAACAAACATTTTTCCATGCAGGAAGATGCAAGATTTTCTACAGAAATGAATAACAAAAAAACTCACTAATTTCTGAAAAATTCTTTGTAGGAACCTGTGAAAAAAGCTAGTTGTTGTGGAGGAAGAGAAAGTTGTTATAGAAACAGGGAGAGACAGATACAGAAATGTCAGAAGAAGTGGCAGAATGGCCTGAGGCTGAGTACCAGTACTCGGTGATTAATGTAATTTGCAATCTGTAAAAGAATGGTCAGTGAGGTGGCAACGTTTGCAACACGACAAAATTGTCTGGGATAATTAAAACAAGAGAAGACCAAAGAGCACTACAGAGATAGCTAAGCTAGGTCACTGAGCATCAGATGAAAATTAATGTGGGTATTGCAGTTTGGAAGAATTACCTGAACTGCTGTCAGAGGTCGAAGTTAATGGCAACCAGCAGAAAGAAAAAAAATTGAGTGAAAACGTTGGTGCAAACCTAGGAGTGGCATGGCAGAATTTATGGATTTATATGGAATAAATCTGTGGTATGTTTATTTGGAACCTTTCAATTCTAGGTATCACATGAAAAGAGTAAGCAACAGAAAAGAAGAGTTTAGAAGCAACTGGGAGGAATGACGTGGAAAAATTTCCACATAAAGGATTTCCATATTAGGATTATCTAGATAAGAAGTGAATATGTAGCTGTAGAGGGCCAATTAAAAAAGTTAAGGGAAGATATTTCATGTTCTTGTATTTTTAATTGTGATACAAGAGCAAAAAGATGTTCAAACAATCCAAACATCAAACAAAAAAGATAAAACTTAGCATATTTAACTGAAGACAGAATGGATAATAGGTAGCAATGGATGCAATACTGTACTATAATTCTGAGGCCAGAGTAGAACCAGATGGAGGAATGTAAAAGATATTTATGTCCTCAGTTAGAACATACTAAACAATGCATAGAACTGAAGAGAAAGGATAGTAAAAACAAACCTTAAAATAAGGAAATGGAGTGGCTATTTCATCTTTGCATTAAAAAATAGGATTTTGTCTTCCTCTGAAGCACCAGGGGCTGTCAACAGCTGCTGACATGATCCTAGATGAGCTGGTGTCATTGAGTCTACCCATTTGGAAGTCAAAGGTGCTAATTAGAAGAAACAATATGAACAACAGAAAAAACAGCAGATTGTGCCACTTTCATATTTGGGATAGTCAGATGCTTCATTCTTTTTAACCAGGGAGTTTATTTTCACAGGGGGTATATAAAATTGACCATAATAATTCGTTTAGGCAGTATGTTTCTACTTAGATTCAGGTATTTCTGTTTATAAGGAATGCTTTTATGGATATTTTCATTCTCAGTCAGCAGGAGACAGTCAGTGTATAGGCACAGAGCAGTTCCTTTATCAGGTTGAGGAGCCCATGACCTATATAGCCCTGCCATCTGCCCATCTCTTACGCCAAGGTAAATCTGCCTCACTAAACTACTTCATAAAAGAAAGGAAATGCAGCTCAGGCCAATTTATTAATAACCAGAAATCCTCAACTGTCTTATAAACATCAGAACAAGGATTAGAACAAAGTGGTTTTGCTGCTGCACTATGACCACAGCTGTAGCTATCTGAGCAAACCAGAGGTCAGAACTATTTCCATTTAAAATAAACAATAATTTACAGAATAGCAGGTTATCCCACAGAGCCATGGAGAATCCTGTCTCCATCTTTATTTTCCTCCTGTCTGTTTTAATGGCTGGGTTTTCCATCCTGCAGAAGAGAACAGAATGTGCTTCAGGTGTGTCCCAGCTCATTATCCTGTGCTTTTGTACTGCTGAATTTGTGTCTTTTCCATTTCTCCAATAGTGTTGATGTCCACAAACTAAGAAGTCTCATGAGTTGTGTCTTGTCAATTGATCTTAAATTCTGATGGGCTCAATGCAATGTGAAATAAAGGCCATATATCTCCTGGAAGACAGCTTTCACTTTCTGATGTAATTGGAATGGAGGCAAAAAATAGGCAGCACAGATGTGATTTTTTAGCATATATTGCCCTCAGAAAGAGACTCACATGTCATGGGTGCTGGGCAGGCAGAACACATAACTGAAGGGACCTGTGTGGTGACCTGAGTCCTTTTGGTCACATAAAACTCAGCAGCCCCTGAGGTTAGTGGCAGAAGTGACTGCCCTGGCTGCCAAGCTGTGAACCCCCATGTGCCTGGGGCTGCCTCTGGCTGAGTGTAACTGGGTATAAATAACCAAGAGTTTCCTGGCCCAGGTATTACAGAAGCCTTCCCCCACCCTGCTTCTACTTAAACACCTTATTAAAAGCAGTCACCTTGCCCCCATGAAATAATATATGTTTCAGCAGAACCTTGAAGGGTTTATATTTTTCTTATAATGAGGAATAGTTTGTTTTTAAAGCATAGCTCAATTAGCACTTAAAGAGTTCCATCTAAGTAGCTTGCTGTAGCTCTTCAGTCCATACCTATATCCTTTTTTCTTTTTTTTTTTTTTTATAATTTCTCCTGAAAAACAACTGGTTCCTATCTTCTACTGTATGATCCAGTATGTAGAGACTTCTTCTGCTGAGGATGTGCCAGTGTTGGAGCTTCCCAGTCAGGAGCACTCAGCTGACAGCTGCCCCACAGCAGCTGAGCTGGGACCCCTTTGCTCTCCTGCCAGAGCTGATCATCTCCACTGCTGTGCTCCAAAGGCAGTGGAGTTTGCTCACACTCCACCAGAGTAAAGAAAGAGATGTTAGGCAGAGGAGAATACATGGGCATGTGTCTGCCTGGCCTTTGCTGCTCTACAGTGTGAAGTGCACTCCATGAATGCACTCTGCCTCTGCCAAAACACCAGGTAGTATTTCCACAGCATTCCTGGAACCATAAATGAGTCATTCCACACCTCTTCAGGTGTTAAACTTATTTAGAAACACCTTCATCCCCTAAGCATGTTACAGCTCTTGCTCTAGAAAGTTGAAGTTGACTGGACATAAGCTGGTGAATCCTTATTTTGGGATGTTCACAGCTGAACTCCTTAAATATGAAGGGATTCTGCTCTGAGAGATTCGTCTCCTGTTATGGAAACAAGGCTTATAGCTATACCCAGCCTTTTCTTAGTTCTGTACTTAAAACTAGCACTTACAGTTCTTCAGAGTTTTTAGTACTCCTAGGCTCCCTTTGTCCTCTCTTTGGTCCAAAAAATGCATAGCTTTGTTCTTTAGTCTTACCTATAAATAAAAACATTTTTCTCTTAATCCTGGTGTCTGTGGCACTCTGTCCACCTCAATCTTGATAAAGGTACAGCTTTGAACTTTGAAACCTTTTCTAGAGAATATTCCCCTATTTGTCCGTGTGCCTCATTCTGTTTTTTACCTAATTTCTTACATTTTTCTCATACCTCCCTACAATCCCTTCTCCCTCTGTTCAGTTTATCCCACAGCCTGAGTGAGCCTCACTCAGCCAGTGTCTGTCTTGTCACACTTCACTCCCATTGCCAGGACCTTCTCTTTAATGGGCACTTCAGCTTTCCAGAATTTCCTGATTTCCCTTTGAGCAATCTTTTCTGAGAAATACCACCCCTTTTAACTCAGCCATTACCACCTACCAATAGTAGGGCTTTGGGGATTCTTTTTTAAGCTCTACCTTTGTTGCATTTAAACTCCATTGGTTTTAATAGCCGAGCCATTAAAAAGTCAGAGAGTGGAAGCTGTAAGAATAATACCCAGAATCTTAACTTGGCTATTAAGGGAGAGTGGCTTCTAAACAGGAGAAGTGTTGTCAGTGAGACACTGCCTGGGGCCCTGGAAACACTCCAGCCACAGTGTAGGAGTTTTTCCAGGGTGTGCAATCACATCCCTACCTGTGGTTCAGCTTAGATCATTGCTGTGGCTCAGAGCAGCTGCCTGACACTGCCAGGGCCAAATGCCAGAAGCAGGAGGTCACAGCCCACCATGATAAGGCACTACCCTGATGTCAGGGTGTAGTAGGGGTCTTTCAGCTTCTTTAGGTCCACAGAATGCCTGTTCTGTTCAGTGCCCCCTTACCTCTCCCTCTGCCTGTCCTCTCTGCTCACAGGATTGTTTCTCAAATGGTGCCACAAAGTTTTTTTATGACTGAGTGATTAGAAGGTGAGTCTCACCTGCTCTGATTAGATCTGGTTCAGCAAGGTTAAAGCAGCTGCTTTAAAGATTGTCTGGCAGACTGGGGAAGGATCTGTCTGTCTGTCTGTCTGGGCTGACTTCAGACAATCCCCTCCCAGAAATCCAGCTGGTTTGATAAGAATTCCCAAGAGTTGTGCCCCGAGTTCATTCAGCCTGGCTCTTTTCATCCAAACCAAGGGATGTTTCCAGCTTGCTGTGCACTCAAGAAACCCCTGGCCAGAAGTGCTGTAAGGACTCTGCAGCTCTAAACTGAGACAGGGTTATAGAACTGGGGGCTCCAGGAGCCTGCCTGCTGTTCCTGTCTCAGATGTGCTGCTTTGTGAGACACCAGCTCAGCAAATGAATCCTGCAACTGAAGACTGAGCTTCTCTACAGCTTGTGAATGACCAGCAGCAGCATTTCTGAGCTGGAGACACAGTTAATGACTTTCAGTGGGATTCTTGAAATCCAGTGATTGATAAAGATACCCCAGTTTAGGCTCCCAGGAGTGTACACAGTACTCTAAAAGCAAAATGTAGTAAAGACTAACATTTGTCTATAAAGACTTGGTAACTTAGTCTATAAAGGAGGCAGACAAATTCAACTGAGAATTGCAATTTCTAAAATAATTTCCTTCCATAACTGTATTACAGGTTATTTTACTGGGAGATGCTGTTTATACAGAAATAAAAGTATGTAATTTCAAATTTCACACCAGGCTATTTAATTTCATAATATGCAAAGAAAAAAATTGAAATATACATAGAATAAGTTGTTTGTATCAATGTGAAATGGCAAAATACTAAACCCAATAAAGTCCCCTCAATAAACAGCCATGGATGAAACCCTGTGCTTAAAAGTCAATTGCTTTTTGATGAGGCTGAAAAAATTGTTGTTTTTTCCTCCAGCCCAAGTACTGTCAAAAAGATATTCAAATATACATGCTGGCTGGCTGTTTGGGAGGAAGATTGCTACAAGCCTTGCTTATCTGGGTATTTGTGATGTATGTGTTATGACATCATCTCAAAATGTATTGCTGGCAGTAATGGAACTTTGCAGAAGGTATGGAAGTTCCTGTTTATATTGTTTACATTTTTTTTGATTTATCCACCCTGCTTGGGGATTCTTTTGTCTAGCAGCCTTGGTGGTGTTTTATGTGTGTGCTATCATTGGAGATATAATGGTGAGCATTGCTAATGGGCAGAGTGAGGTGAGTGCCAGTAGTATTTACAATGTATTTACAATATTGGACAACTTGCAGGTTATCTATTCACTATTACCTGCCTAGTATCCAAGTGCTAAATCAGAAGAGGGCAGTAAAGGAAAATTACATGGGAGATGTAACAATGGGGAAAATAGCAGAGTGAGGAAAAAACCTTAAACCTGTACTCCTGGCTTCATCCAGTCTAGGAGTGTTTACTCTTCCCAGGACTTGAAATTAAAAAAGAATGCTTTAACCTAACAATTCTCATCCCAGAAATAAGAAGTGGTTTTACAATAAATAGAAGCTGATAACTACACAGAGAAGGAGGTGGGGAGGAAGAAAGGTGCATCAAATATAACAACTTGTTAATTCAGGGATGGGTAGAAGTGGGAACTAAGGGTGGTAGAGTTTAAATCAGGACAAGGAGATGTACCTCTATGGACATCAGTCACTGTGTGGGTGCTCTTTCCCAAATATCTTGTGCCTTCCAGGACAATGAATTAACAGTGCTGTGTTTCATGGCATTGGTTTGAGATGTCATTGTTAACTTGGTTGGGCACTGTACTGGGTTTGTGTGGCCAGGTTTTGGAAGCAGAGGGGCTACAGGGGTGGCTTCTGTGAGAAGGTTCTGGAAGCTTCCCCCATATCCAGCAGAGTCTATCCCTGACAGCTCCAGGATGGACCTGCTGCTGGCCAGGGCTGGGCCAGTTAGAAAAGGTGGTGACACCTCTGGGATCACAAATTTAAGAAGGAAAAAAAGCTATAGTGCAGATGTGATTGCAGGCAGAGAAGAGCAGGGTGGGGATGTGTGAGAGGAAGAGCCCAGCAGACACCAAGGTCAGTGCAGAGGGAGGGGCAGGAGCTGCTCCAGGGGCTGGAGCTGGGATTCCCTGCAGCCCATGGTGGGACCCTGGTGGGGCAGCTGTGCCCCTGCAGCCCAGGGAGGGCTCAGGGATGCAGAGATCACCTGCAGCCCGTGGAGGAGACCCAGAATGGAGCACAGGGATGCTGAGAGGAGGCTGTGAAGCCATGGGAGGCCCAGGAGGAGAGGAGCCCACCCTGGAGCAGGTTTCCTGGCAGGAGTTGTGACCCTGTGGGGGACCCACACTGGAGCAGGCTGTGCCTGAAGGACTGACCCTGTGGAAGAATAACCCACAGTGAAGCAATTTGTGGAGAGCTCTTGCCTGTGGGAGGGACTCACATTGCAGAAATTCATGGAAAATGTCTCCCCAGGGAGGGATCCCACACTGGAGCAGGGGAAGGGCTCCTCTCCCTGAGCAGGGGCAGGAACAGCTTGAACTGACCAGAACCCCATTCCCCATCTCCCTGTGCCACTGGGGGGAGGAGGGAGAGCTGGGAAGCAGGGAGGGGTGGGAGGAAGTTGTTTTTACAATTTATTTTTCCTTCTCATTATCCTGCTCTGCTTTTATTACTAATGAATTCAATTAATATCCCCAAGTTGAGTCTGTTTTGCCTGTGATGGTTTTGGTGAGTGATTTCTCCCTGTCCTTAGCTCATGAACCATTTGTTGTATTTTCTCTGCCTTTCCACCTGAGGAGGGGAGTGACAGAGTGACTGTGGTTGGTGTCTGGCATCCAGGCAGGGTCAACCCCCCACAGTCTTTTTGATGCTGAAACCCAGGATCATGGGGATTTTGAAATAAGGATGGTAATTGGGACAGACAATGGGCAAAACATGGATTAAACAATGTAAGAGAGTAGAAAGATCATAGGGAACTTCTGTTGAAGTTGTAGTGAAAGGACAAGGGGTGGTTTTTGCTTAAATTGCCCATTTTGTTCTGTGTTGCATTGATGTTATTTTGGTTTTTATGTGTGGGGAATCTTTTTGTTTGTTTCTTAGTTGGGTTTGTTGATGGTTGTGCAATGAATGTGGATTTTAATGATAATTCTTAAATATGTGATTCACAGAGATGAGAGATGGAAGGGGAGACACAGGGGGGACAGCAAGGAAACAGGAGGGTCCATCTACCACAGGTACCCAGACCCCTTGTGGTACAGTGATTTTATTACCTGATTTCACCTGGATGAGGGTGCAGAGAGCCACACCCATCACCTAGCACTCCAAAGAGAAAAAATTGACACTTTTTCCCCCTAGGATATATACACATGTGTGAAATTAAATCATGTGAAAAATGATGTGCTTAAAGCACTGAGTATATTTCAATAGCAACTGATTCAAATTCAAACACTCTTGGTAATTTATTATGAAAAATTAAATTGCAATCTAGACAAGAGGCTTCTTTGCTGAGTTACAAATCATATTAAGAGATAATTTTTACAAAACTAAAATGATAATCATCACTATTATTATTAAAATGGCATTGCTGCATCATAAGCCCTCATAAATGCAGTCAGTGCTGTTTGGTTTATGAAAACCTCCCTGTACTCCTACTAAGAAGAATTTGAAACAGAAAGATTTTAACTTTCTATAGTCAAAGTTCCACTTTTTTCCTCTGGAGTTTTTAACAAATGCCAGGTTGGTTGTTTGGAGGGTTTTTGTCTGGTTTTTTTGTTTGTTTGTTTGTTTGGGTTTTTGTTTTGTTAGTTTTGTGGGGTTTTTTTTGTCGTTGTTGTTTTGTTGGTGTTTTTTTTTTTTTTGTGGTGTTGTTGTTTGATTTTTGTTGATTTTTGTTTTTTTCGTGGTTGGTTTTTTTTTGGGGGATGGGTTTTTCTGTTTGTTTTTGGGGTTTTTTTTGTTTCCTTCATGACTGTACTTCTTTCAGCAGCCTAGTGCTGTTCTGGCCCCTGTGCCTTGGGATTTGTCCAGAAGCCATCCTGGTGGGACACAGCACAGATGAGTTTGTTCATTGGAAGGGAGAAGGTTCTATTCCACTCAGGCAGGACCTGAACTTGGGTACTCAGGTTTGTGGATCCCAGGTCTCTCCTGAAAGGAAAACAATTCTTAATTGAAGAAATGGAGGCTTTATCCAGGTAACATCACATTCCCATCCTGGCTGCCATTGATATCAGGGTTCTTAGTTACTGAACCTCACCACCAGGAGATCAAATTTATTTTTGTCTCAGAGTTTGTAGACCCACACTGGACTGTTGCATACCTGGTCTTATCTCTGGGAAGAAATTGAAGGACCAAACCTTTTCCAGCACAGCTTTCCTCTCCATGGCACACAAACCCCCCTGGAAGCACAGCAGCTGCTGCAGTGTCAATAATTATTGCTTTTTGCAGTCGTGCAAGTGTTAGAAAATGGAGCCTAATATTTCCAACCAGTTCCTGACCACAGGTAACAAGAGTGCAGGGTGAGGGAAAGAGCAAGATTCAGCCTGACCCTGCACACTCCTGTTCTCATGTAACCAAGGACACCAATATCACTGTATTTTCCCCTAAAATGGCTGCTGCCTTTGGGCCTGGAGCATACAGGAGCTTGTGAAGACATGGCTCTTGCTATCCCTGAATTTTCTATTTACTGAGCATCACTGGAACACACTGGGAGCATCCTGGCAGTTGGCACTTTTAGGTACCCTAATTGCCTTTAGGAGTTATGGATTAACTTGTCTCCTTATTCTTAAACCTCATTACTAGATCACACTCCAGTGAGAGTCTGCAGTATGTCTCTCTAGGCTGAAAAAAACTCACAGTCCAATTTAAAGTCTAGGGAAAACACAGCTGACTGTATTTTTTATTGCTGCCTAAGCCATTATTTATGCTGTATGAAGTGACAATTCTGGGCTGTTCCTGAGAACAGTTGCCCATATTCACTTGCCCATATCACTGCCTGCTAGGGGCACCAGTGATGAACCTGAATGTAAAAAACCCATCAAAAATATTTTCACTAACACAAGTTTACCCCAGACTTCTGCTGGAAATTTCACTTTTCTTCTCTGGCAAGAATTTCTTCCATGTATTGTTAAATTGAATGTTCTAAAGCTTGTATTGTGTGGTGCTGAATATTGAAGCTAAATACTGAGTGCAATCCAATTTTGTTTTGTAAGTTGCAGTTTAGTGTTTGAAGATGAGTTGCTGTAGCTCATCTGAATAATGGTTTTGTTCTTAAGAGAGCTAACAGCAGTGCTGTCCCAAAGCACCAAATTAGGAAGCAGGAGAGCATGTAGGAGTTTAATTTGTAAGCTTATGATGGGGCACAAACCCAGCTCATCTGTTAGGAACACACAGATAAAAGACAAAACTGGTGGATCTAATAATCATGTTCAACAGTAAAGTGTTTGGGGACTGTAATAGTTGGAAAATTACAGAAATCTCTCTAGGTTTCCATGAAACCAAAGCTACTTTGGAGAAGGGAAGTATTTCCTAGTATATTCTGCAAAAAGGAAAATATTGTAATTATGATTAACAGATGAACTTTTAGAGGGAACTAGTAAGTTAGGTTAATTTTCATTTTTTAGGTGGTAATGATTTTTTCTGTACTTAGTAGCTCAATAGAAACTAGTTGCAAAAATGTCAAAAAACATTCTTATGCCTTATAGAGGAAAATAAAGATAATTTATATAATTGAGGTGCATTTAGCAAACAGTACCGAGGTAATTGTACCAGACTTTGATTAGCTTCAGTTACCATGTTAGAGTTGAAATTCCTCCTTTTCTTCAAGATGCTCTCCCAGCCTCTCATGTGTGGCTTCAGCCTTCTGTACTTATCTATTGCTGAAGCTGCATGTTTTGTTTCAAATTCTTTTTGTTGCAAATTCTTTTTGCACATTCTTTTGCTGCATGATTTGTTTGCAAATTCATTTGGTTTAATGGCAGAAGGCTTTGGGGTTGTCCTGGCCTCCAAATATCTTCTAGTCATCTTTTAGAAAAGTAGCTTTGAAATCTTGTGCTGTGTTTGTTCATTTTTAAAATGAGGCTTTATTATTTTTTCTTTCATGATTCCAAGGTGTGAGCAAACCTTTAAAGAGATTATAGAGGTCATGTATGTCCTAGGGCAGTGTCCCTCCAGGAGAGTGCACAGGGCCATGAGGAATTTCCAGTGGTGGAGAAGCAGGTGAGCTGTATGAGCCCACATTGCCATATCCCACCTCCTCTTCCTTTCCTTTCTATGTTTTTGACTGCAGACCTGTAATTCTGGTAATCCCTAGAGTCTGTTCCCTACCAGTTCCTACTCTGATTAGCTGAGAAAAGAGGTGCTGAGCCCATCAGATGAACAGACACCTTCTGCCAGTTCTGCTGCCTGCCATGAACTTGTTGTTTCCCCTTGCGTGCAACATCCTTGAAAGATTTGGTGCAGTTTATCCCCATATGGTTTTGTGGCAAAATGTCACATGTTCCTGTATGCTAAACATTTTCCAGATGAGAGGAAGAGTTTTTAAATGTGATGCAAGAGTCAAGCATCTCTGAATTTTGGGAGGCATCAAGGCTCCGTCTGTCCCCAACCTCTGGCTGGCAGCATCTCGTTACAAGACAAGCAAGCTTCTAAATATAGCAGTGGCTAATTGCTTCCTGGATTTTCAAAAAATCTTTAACATTGGGAAATTCTCTCATGTTGCTTTACAGCTCTGTCCAGCTGGCAGCACCTTCACTTGAACCACAGCGACAGCAGGTAATTGTAACAGAGCAGTCCCTGTCAAAACAAGGAAGATCTACTATGCCAGTGGATAATGAAATGGAACAACTCATGCAAGCAATAAAGAAAAAGCACTGCTGGAAAGATGGAAAGTCATATTCAGGCCTTTAAAGACTATAAAAACAGTACAGGAAAAGAGTGGGCTGCTGAGTGTATCACTGCACAACAGAGCTGCTCACAAGCAGCATCCATGGACTCGCTTTGCACCAGGAATTCTCAGTGAGCAACTGTGGTGTTCATTCCCAGCATCATTAGCACTTCCTTCATGGAATCCCTTGGTGGAAACTCCCCTATTCCAGTACACTGGCAGTTTCTGGGACCAGTCCACGCCAAACAGTTTAAGAAATGGTGTAGAAAACAATGAAATATATAATGTGTAGTCTTCCTAAATCCTCAGAGTTAAAAGAGAGTTTTTGCTGTTTGCTTTGCATTAGTGTTTCTCAATGCTTTGTGATCACTCTATTCTTTCAAGTTATACAAACTTCTATCCTTTTTTGGCATGACTTTATTTTTTATGCCTAGCAATGTGAACTCTATCAATAACTATGCCTCGTGTGCAAGTCTGAGTGTCCTTATTTTCTGTTTTACTGACACTGTCCTAGTGCTGGCTTATGTGAAAAAGTAAATAAGGAACATCCATCTACCTGCTGTGCATGAATCATTATTTTATGTATAATGCCATTATACTTTTTAATAGTAACTGAAGTCAGTGCTCTTGCAGCACTGTGCTGAAAGGATGCTCAAATCAGCTTCAAATCAACTCTCACAGCTGCTGCTGCAGCTCGGTGGCTCCAGCTCTGAGCACAGCTGGGGCTGCCAAGCCCACCCCAGCACAGAGCCAGACCTGCACTGCTGCTCTGCCAGGAGCAATTCCAGCTTCCTCAGCCAGGGCTGCACTGGGGCTACAACTTCATCTTTCCACTGCTTCCCCCTGCGGTGGGTTTGTCATCTCATTCAGTGACAAATTCACCTAATTCTTTTATTTGTCACCTCATTCAGTGCTTGTTTATTAGCAGCTGCCTTTCTTCCTGGGAGCATGTTTGCCATGTGTTTATGTACACCTCTTTCTTCAAAGAATGTGCAAAGACCAAGTTCTTGGGTGTTCTAGAAACACCACACATAAATTATAGTGTGTGTATACATGGGTAGGAAGGACTATCCTGTCACTTCATTACTCTCAGTATCTCTTCCCTCTGGTAAACCACAGTGTTTGTTTCTAAAAGACCTTCCAGTGGCAATATCCTCAGGATCACAGCAGGAGCAGATGACTGTGACATTGTGAGAGGGAAGAGGTGAAAGCTGCCCAGTTCCTCACCCTCTGAGCTGTCTTGGCCCTGCTCCCCCTGGAATTTCTATTTTTATTTCTGCTTCTGGGACTGAGAAGAAAAACCAAGGGTTGTGTGTCTCTTTTTTGCAGTTGCACAATACCACTTCCAATAGGGTTCTCTTGTGTACTGGATTTTTTTCTAAGACTTAGTGTCAGAGGCATTGTATACTATATTATTTACTACGTAATGACAGCAATTTTTACTATTAATTGCTTTTTCAACTTCATGGTAGTCAGGAGTCAGAAAGTATCAAAAGAAACAAAAAAAGCAGAAAACCCCCTTATTTTTCTGAGGGCAACAATNCATATATATTCTCCTGTGTTCAGCTCAGGCAGCCTACATTTATTACTCAGACAGTGTCACCACTAAAATCTTTACAGTTTTGCCTTTGAGAGTGCATACGATTACCATACTATTCCTTAGGTGTTTTCTTTCCTTTACTGAGGGAATGCTTTCCTTATATTAATTACCTGGAAAAGCATTTATATAGATTTTAAGTGTTGACAACTGTAATGTTTACAATGTCTGCCTATGATTAATTGCACTTTGGCAATGTGTATAGAATGGATATGAGCTATAGTCAATAATATTTCACTCTTTGAGGCACGTTTCCCAAAAATAATTGCTTTTTGTATTTGTGTATTGGTCTAATGAAATGAACAATCTCAAAGCATAGGGCAAGGTCAAACAAAGCATCTTCAGCTGTGTCTGGGAGACACCATTGCAGAAAATAATTTATATTGCTTCAGTCTCCTTGGATGAGAGAGGATCTGTCTGTCCCTTACTCTCTTCATTCCACAGCCATTTCTCCACTGTCTCTTGCTGTTCCTTCTCCCCTGCTGACCTGTGTTGTGTGGTTCTGTTGGGTGCAGTAAGAAAGTTGATATTTGCATTTATTTGGATACATACAAATTATAAATTGGACTAAGGGTGTTTTATCTGCCATCACTTGGAAGTTTTAGTTCTGCTCCTGGTAGCTGTTCTCAGATGACACAAGAATATGGTTTAAAGTTATAATTTTTCTTCTTCTTTCTCTAGCACTGCCTGTAATTCAATAAAGCTCGGAGTTTGTTTTATTTAGTGTCAAAAAGCTCTTTATTTTAAAATGAGTCTAAGTTAGACTTTGAGGGGTCTCCAATGGCAACTCCCTGGAGCGGAAGCACATTTTGAAGAATGTTTGCAGAGTATTGGGCTGGTAGCTGTGTGCCCTGAGCACTCACAGATTAAATGCCTACATGGCCTTTTGGTTGCTGTAGCATTATTGATGTGGAATGTGGTGCAAAAACCTGTCAGAAATGTGCAGTGCAAAGATTGTTGGAAAAACACAGCTTCCTTCTCCTGCAGCTTGAGTATTTGCTTAGAGGTGCTTCTGCAAGTATCTTTTAATGAGAAGAAAACACAACAATTAGATGAACCAGTCGTCTGTCAAGCTGGCAGTATGGACAGTCAAAAATTAATATAATTTGGATACAGGCTATAAATGCCTGGCAACAGTGAGTTTAGATTGACAGCATGCATTAATTTGCCTGCAGTATTTTCTGTGCAAATTCCTTCTACATCATATCCGAGATTGACACCATGTAACCTTTCTCCTGGTTGCAACAGTCAATATCCTCCTGTTAAAATCAAGCATTCCTTAAAAAAAAAAGAAAAAAAAGGGGGAAAAAAGCGGAAAAAGGACGCTTTGGATGCACAGGATTTTCTACCTGTCAAAAAGACTTCATGGAAAGCATTTCATAGGCAGCAAAAAAATGTCACAAATCAGTCCCATCATCCTCACTGTTGAAGCAGCCTGCTTATCACTGAGCTGTGGGAAGGAAGAGGGGAAGGAAAGGGGACAGACACCAGGAGCAGGCTACAGTGGCACTGCCATGTGCAGCTTTATTCTGCTTGCCTGCTTCGTGCCCTGCAAGTGAAGAACTCCAGTTTTAGCCCCTTGCTGGGTCTGCAGCCTGGTATGATCTTCTTGGGAGTGCACAAGCATCAGGTGCTGTGAGGGCTCTCCCTTCAGGATGCAAGTCACAAACCATGAAATGTTCTCCCTGCCTTCCATAAGGCACCAGGAGCTGACATTCTGGACTGAGTCTACGTTCAGGAATGCACTTTTCCAGTCAAACTGCTAAATGGATGTGCTCTGGCTGATGCACCCTCCAGGTTCACACACAAAACACAAGTGATTATTTCAGACAAGGAAAGAAAAAAAAAGAATTATAAAAAGGAGAAACAATTAAAATGAAAAGTTAAAAAGAAATCTTGCAGATACCTGGAACTAAATATGTGTCAGGGAACCTAGACTGGACATTAGGAGAGGGGGGTTGGTCACAGGAACAGGCTCCCCAGGGAAATAATCCGGGGAAGTCATCTGGCATCAAGCCTGCCAGAGTATCAGAGTACAAGGAGCATCTGGATGATATCCTTAGTCATATGGTTTAGTTCTAGGCAGTTCTGAAAGGAACAGGGAGAATGGCTTGGTGATTCTTATGGGCCCCTTCCAACCTGAGATATTCTGTGGTTGTGTGAAATGTGAGCTCTGGTGCAGAATCACTGATCCAGCACTGTCTGGTCCATGTTCTGAAAATAGAATTACCAGATCCTCTGTAGTTTCACCCATCTATGTGAGATATGGATTAATATATTGACAGAGGTGAGGAGAAGTCACAAGCTTATTCTCCTGCATGTGTTAATATTTATATTGTCATCCACTTGTACCTTACTCTCTCCAGTGCTGGAATAGCCACTTAAGTCCCCTGCCATTTGTTTTGTTCTGTAGTTATTGTTTATATCTTCACATGAACTTGCAAACATATTGTTTGCCTTTGCCTTTTTTGAAATAAAACCTTTATAGGAATATTTACAGGGACAAAAGATGCTGTGAATATCAAAGCAAATTCCTGATTTTCAATCCAGACTAACACTTGGAAGTACACTTCACCATTGTTCACCCACGTCAAGCTAATATTTTAATAGAATATCTTTGCTAAAGATATGAAAAAGATACATTTGTGAATCACTGGATTGCTGGACAAGATATGAAGGTGAAAGGAAATAAAGTACTGTTTGATGGAGGGAAATTAAAAAAACCCCAAACAATAGAAGTGTCTTGGTTGTAGCTTCTACTTGTGTCACAACCAACGCTGGATTGATAGAGTTGGCTGCTGTTCTAAAAAAGGCAGAGGGCAAAACTGTTTTCAGTTCTACCAACAACCCAAATCAGCCTGAGCCTGTCTGGATCAAGTCACAGGAGGGAAATGCCCTTTCATTTCAATGGTTTCCAAAGTACTGAGAACCTCTGAGCAGTTAACAGGGACTGTACAGGGGAATTACGTGGTGGACACTACATTCTATTCCTAAAATGAAATACAAAAGACTGTTTTGCTCTGAATTGCACTGATACATTGCAAGCTGTCTCCATTAGTCACTTGGTATCAAGAGGTCCACTGCTGACAGCCAGTGGCAGGAAGCTGAGCAGATAGTACAAGCAAGAAATTGTGCCTTCTTACAATCTGAAGACAAAAAAGGGAGGCTCAGGAGCTGCGTGTTTGGTGAGATGTGAAAACACAAGATTGCTGAAGCCAGAAGCTGTGTCAGCAGTGAAGTTAATTCATTTAATCTCAAGTGTTCTGTTTTCTCAATTTCTTGTCTGCTGTGACCTATCATTATACCCAATGAAGAAGCTTGGTTGCACTTTGTGCTCCTCTGTCTCTCTTCTGCTCCACTGCTGCCACAGACCATTACTAGAGACAAGGGAGGGGCTTTTCACCAGGCTGGTCTGAGGGGTTGTTGGACTGAACTTGTGTTTCACTGGGCAGTGACAAGCAGTACTTGGGTGCTGAGTGTGACTGAGATGTCCCAGGAGTGGGATTTGAGAATCTCTATTGATACCAGAGAAACTGGATGCTGAGAACCCCAAAACCAGGTGATATTTTGTCCTGTCTATAAGCAGGACATGCCTTGAAGACAAGGAAACTGAAGGATTCTCCCCACATAAAAAGCAAGATCATATCCTGATTAGTTCCATTACATAACAAGTTTATAAGGCACTTTGGGAATTTACTATACAGTAAAAAGAAGTGAGAATTACAAGATAAAAATTAAAATGATCAGGATTTACACACACTCAACCATAAGAAATGCTTTCCTGAAGAGTGCAGTTAAGCAATTAACAACCCTCCCACTCCCTGTTATAAAGTGTATGTGCATTTTGGAATTTGAAGCAGGGCTTGTTGCAGCAGAAGACATTTAGCTCAGAATTGGCAGTGCTGACAATTAGAACCTTAAAATACTGTCAGTTCCTGCTGGCAGAAAGCAAACAATGATCCCCTGTGCTGTGGCTGTAAGGGATTTGCTACCTGGTAGCTCCATCTCTCTTTTTCTCATCAGGGCACTGTTCTTGCTCTGACTCAGATGAGGACATCACAGCATACTCCTTTCTCACAGTGTTTAGTTTTAGTGCTTTGATGTTAGTTTTAACTGTATTCCAGAAATAATAGCCATTATTGCACATGGTTTGTGTTGCAATATCCCACAGACACTTTTGCCCTGGCTAGTCACAGCTTTGTGCACTGTGAACCCAGTGACCAACAGCTCCTGCTTGAGAAGGGAACCATCCAGGAGGAAAGAAACCTGGAGAACAGTGTCACTGTGTCCTTGTGTCACTGGCCAGTCGTGCTGGAGGTCCACACTTAATTTTCTGGCTGGTGTGTCACTGTCACAATCTTTTGGGTTCAAAAAATACCCTCATTTCTCTCCTCCTAGTGAGGTTCTGCATCTGACTTCTGTTGGTTTTTTTGGTGTTTCTTGTCATGGAATGGCCACTGTCCCCTGTTGCAAATTCCTTTCACATCACCTAATTCATGCCATTTTTCAACCCCTTCCCTGATCTCTCTTGTGGTTATTCCTTACAGTCACAAAAGGACATCCTCAATCCTGAGGTGCAAGACTTGCAGGGCCCACACTGCACGTGGCCTCCCAGGGGCAGTGAACATTGTTCCAGACTCCTGCCAGGTTTTGACACCTTTCCTTGAAGACTTATTTGAAACCCTTCTTTGACTTTGAAAATGCTTTTAAGGAGCACGAATTATTGAATAAAATTTTAAATAAGGAAAACCTGATTATGTTCTATAAATATTAATCTCAGAGTGTAATTGCTTTACTACTGTATTATATTGCAATAAGCTTGCTGGTGTTGCAGCATTTTAAATAAGTGTTAGATGATTTAGTTTATTCTTATGCTCTGCATGGAAACAATCTTCAGTCTGAAACAAGATTGCAATTTGCTGATTAGAGTAGTATCACCTCATCAAGTGGTAGTGAGTTGTTTTTTTTGCACTTTTTTCTTTTTATTTACTCTTACTAAATATTTCATTTTTGAACATCTTATGCCTTTTCAACTCCTGCTGTTTCATGGGCATTAATAAAATGTAAATGTTTCTAATTCCATTCACCTGGAAGGTATCACATATCCAAGGCACATGATAAAGGTTTGGTTTGGAAATGGGAGCTCTAGGAAACTATCTAGGGTGGCAGCAGACCCTCAGGATGTAATCTCAGTAGGAATTTGGATGTGGTAATGTTTCCTATTAGTTTTTCAGATTGCTTATGAGACTAGTGGGAAGACTTTAGAAAAGGAAGCTGAGAGAAGTGGATTATATTTAGAACTATTTCTGCACCAGAATTGTCTGGAAGTGCATATTGGAACTTGTATTTGGTAAAAATAGCAAAGTATCATTCAGTTGACAGAGGGCATTTGGCTCTTCTCTGGAGCTGTCTGTGAGATGTGAAGAGGACAATTGAACACGATGAATAAGGCCACAGCAGTTTTTTCTAGACTAAAACAATTGATTTTAAGTTGGTATTTGCTTCCTTCAGCCCAGATGGAGCAGTGGTGGAATCCATGCCATGCCCAGAGATGTGTTCCCCATCACATCTCATTCAGTTTAACATCTTATTAGCTGCAGTCAAATGTTTTCATCTCTCATGCCTGTGCTCTTAATGATCTATTCTTCACACATAGCTGGAGTGAGAAATGAACCTGCACACACAATGAAAGGGAGTTTTTACTTTTAAGTAGGCACACTTATAAACATTCATGCACCATTCTTTGCCCTGTGGCCCATGCTACTTTTCAGTCTCCACAGCCAATCCCTTCTTGAAAGCTGAAAACAGATTATTTGGAAAAGATAAGGGGAGCTGGCTCTGTGGAAGTGACTGAGAATGAGTTGACTTCTGGCATAGTGACACACCTGAGGCTTTTAATCTATCTTTTTGTGGGGCTTCTCTTATTTTTCCTTTCCCATTTCTCTCGATATTTGCCTGCTATAAATGTCTTTTTATCATCAAATTGAAATTGCTTTCAGTACTGTAGAGCACCTCCCTCATACACTGTCATGCAGCTTTTAGACATCTTTAACAAGTGGTGACTGCATGTCCACTTCCATGTGGACAACCTCAGTGGAGAAACTTCCCTTCATGGTGGAGCTTGACTCAAATGTGAGGCCAAGCCCAATCTAAACCAGTGGCAGGTAATACCAAAAGTCATGTGCATAAGACTTAAAGTTATCACCACTGTGGTCAGATTTCTTAGTTTCACATTTCTTGGGATGAAGTGTCTTTGCAGGCCTTTGCAGAATGAACACCTGACCTTGCTTAGCCTGGGGCCTTTTTGGTGAGAGTGGCTCAGTTTGTGGCCCACACTGATGTAGAGGCATCAGCACAGACATTTGTGCAAAGAATCTCAGAACCAGGGAATCATTAAGGTTGGAAAAAATCTCCAAAGTCATCAAGTCCAACCACTAACCTGTCAGGTTCACCACTGAATTGTATCCAAGCACCTCACCTTCCTGTCTTTTTGAACACTTCCAGGGACTGATTCCACCACTTCCCTGGGCAGCCTTTTCCAGTGCTTGACCACCCTTGCTGTGAAGAAATTTTTCCCAGTATTCAATCTTAACCTGGCACAACTTGAGGCCATTTCCTCTCCTTCTGTTTCTGGTTACCTGGGAGAAGAGTCCAGCCCCCAACCTGGCTACACCCTCCCTGTCAGGGAGTTGTGGAGAGCAATAATGTCACCCCTGAGCCTCCTTTTCTCCAGTACAAAAATAACTTATTTTTTCCTTTTGGACTACCTTCAATACACCCTTACTAATCTTGAAAGCACTAGGTTCTGATCTGGGGTATAGTCTGCATTGCAAACATGGGTGTGAGTGGAGAGCAGAACAGCAATCCTCAGCCTAATTGGGAATTAACAAGATGTAGTGGTCTGGCTGTAGCAGTGCCAAACCCAGTGTAATTTCTCTGATGATACTTGCCTTTTAATTTTAATAGACAGTGGTTAATCAGGCAAATTATTTTAACTGTGGAAACATTAAAGAAAGAGAACTGAAAATATCATAGTTGTTACTTTCCTCTGCCTTTCCAGCACATTGCTGTTAGAACCTGACTTTAGATCTGTGGTGGCAATCTGAAAGTGACACAAGAAGACAGATTGCTTCATCAGGGTCAGTTATGCTTTAAAAAAAGTCTTTATAGTCATTGTAACAAGTGGGTGCAACTGTGGTATTACACATGTTTATATTACAAAGCAGAATAAATTAATGTTTGAAAGCAGTTCTTTTGGTCTTTTGCTCAGGTATATCCAATTGTCAACCAGTGGATGAATATCCTTTTTTTCTTAAGAGCAGGTTGTCATTTTCTCTTGGAGTGAAAGATTTTCCCAAATTCAAGCACGTTTCCTTCCTGCAGTTAAAAGCTGACTGAACAGAACTGTGTTTTTCAACTCATAAATCCTCTAAAAAGGAAATCTCATTAGTGTAATGAATACATTGAATGGTTGTTTGTTATAGACAATTAACCTCCATTAATTGGAGTGGTGTGCTCACAGAAGAGAGATTGTTTATTTGACAGAATGATTTTATTTTGTGGGGAGAAGAAGACATTTCAGATAACTTGCCAAAATAACTTCATCTCTGGGTGATGGCACCGCGTTACTGAGGGCAGTGCAAATCTGTCTGCAGAGCTGGCACTGCATGGCCACACAGTGAAACAGCAGGTGAAATTCAGTGCTGATGGGTGGAAAGCAGGCCCAAAAGAGAATTTTTCCAAGCTTTACATGCACAACAACAGGGTCTGATCTAACTCTTTCTGCCTGGGAGGAGTCCAGTTCGCCCACTGGGGAAGTATTTTGGAAGGTCTGGGATATTAACACATAGAAAAGGGGGAAGCAGGGTGTTACAGTTCCACTGAGGGGAGTGCCAGGGAGATGTCTAATCCTACCATCCCCTGATATCCTTGGAAAAAAAGTCTTACTGCTCTGTCTTCTTCTGTTTAATTTAGTGGCCTTCAGGGACAATTGCTCAGCCATGAAAAGATGAGTTTAGAGCCTGATACCACAATCTTTCCTGCTTTTGCAAGCAGCAGAGTAGGACATATATGCATTGGAATGGAAAAGGCAATAATTAGTATATTTTATATTGATCTTGCATTTTCTTCTGATGCTGGATCATTTTACTTTCAGCTTTATGATTTTATTAGTAGGTCTAGATAGTTCCTTTTTCTGCTGTTAGTTTTTCCTTGTTTGTGAGGCAGAATTGATGCTGCTACTAGGGATCTCTGCTGTTTGTTACCACCACAAATGTAAGGGAGGCATTATTATCTTTATAAAACTTGCATTAGCATTTACTGTTGTGGTTAATTCTTAGGCATTCTGTATCACTGTTTCTGCCTATTGTGAAGCTGAGAAAACGTTAATGGAAAATGGTCCAGTTCTAAAGTGCTGCAATCAATATGCAATCCTTCCTACATGTTAACCTTTACCATATGGATTTAATATCACATCTGATTTACACCTAATAAAACAAGAGCCTGCCTCTAGAGTTATTCTCTCTCTCAGGTTTGTTTTTTTTTTTTTAGGCTGGAGCATTTTCTGCTTTGGATATTACTGCATGCTACACTTTGCTTGAGGAGAAATCCTATGGCCTTACCCAGCTCCCCTTACCCAAATTCAGCAAAAAACTTCCTGATCTCATTGATCTGACAGCCTTGGATGAAGCTGGATCTTTTCTTCCAGCTCTGTTTGCAGTTCTGATTCCTTAGACCTGGCAAAGAACAAACCATGTAAGGAGCATATCCCATGGCAGCTTCCTTGGTGCAGCTAAATAATGGAATATGTTTGCAACCAGTATATCCTATTTCAGATCCTGGGTCTTTTTAAGCAGATGTTTTGTGGTTTTTCTCTTCAGTGCTTTAATTTGCCTCTTTAAGTTAGAATAGTCCAAATCTTGACTGCATTAAAAAGACATGTATTGACTTTCTTCTGTTTTATTAATAAACATTTAACCCCAAGTCATTCATTCACCTTCTTCACTTGCTTTCAGAATGGTACTTATTAGTGATTTTCTCCTCAGCAGGCTTTACATCCTCTACAGAGGCAAACAACAAGAACTTGCTTAATTCCTCACATACTCATCTGTTCTCTTTTCTTCCAGCTTCCTCTGAGATCAGTATCACACCTGACCACTCACACTGTTAGAAGCCAAAAAACCAGAGAAGGCTTGGAAAGTACCAATTATTTTAGTTGTGCTACTGATTAATAGACTGGAGAGCAAGATGTCTGGAGTTCATCAAAGGCCCAGTGAAGGTCTGCAGAGACTCCTGTGTTATTTTAGGGATAAATATGTGCAGCCTAAGTAATGTATAGCTACTGCATTTAAAGATCTGTGGCACAAAGAGAACACACGGTGCTTCCAGTGACAGAAGCTTGAGAGCACCCTTGGCAGAGGAATAAAGTACAATAACTACAAAGCACATGGATATTTTCATGATGGAAGTAGATAATCAGTCAGAGAAGCACTAAAAAATGGGTAAGAGACAGGAAAAATGTAGATGGAGAGAAGCTGGGGTGCTGGACAGTGAGGTACCTTTGCTGTGCAGTGCAGGATCCCACATTCCATGGACTCTGCCCTCAGCAGGGAAACCTGGGGGAAGGTCTTGTGCTGAGCTGGGCAGCAGGACAAGGAGGAGGGTGCATTGTCCCTGCATGAGAGGGGTTAGAAACAGGCTTGGGGCTTCCCACTGGGTGAGCTGCTGCCCCAGGGGTGCCCCAGCCATGCCCTGGGAAGAGGGGGCTGTGGGGCAGGAATCTTTGGGAAAATGGATGTGGCTCTGCTGAGCCTGCAGCTGCCTGCTGGTGGTGTCCTTAAGGAGTTTCTAATTCCTCCCTGAAAAGGCAGTACCTAGAGAGGCTGCAGGTTTAGATCAGTCCCTACTTGACAACCAGCAGTGGCTCATCCAAGACCAGTGGTTCATCCAAGACAAGTGATTCTCCAAGACCAGTAAATCCTCTTATCTCAAGTGTGTTTCATATTGCCGTGACCTTGGGTTGTCTGATGCCAAGGATGGGCTCAGCATGAGAGGACAAATAGGTTTGAGGTGGTCCCGTGTGTCTCTTGTTCCCCCAAAACTTCTCAGACAGGCACTGAGCACCAAGATGCGCTCTGAGACCAGAGGGGTTGGTGTTACATGAGGCACAGTCATATTATTTGAGGCACAGTCATAGTATTTAAGCAGGTGTTAGTGGAGCCTGAGATCCTGGTTGTACCATTTCAGTGATGAATGAATTCTTTATGGTCAGAGGTGAACGTGGGANGCTGGTGGTGTCCTTAAGGAGTTTTTAATTCCTCCCTGAAAAGGCAGTACCTAGAGAGGCTGCAGGTTTAGATCAGTCCCTACTTGACAACCAGGAGTGGCTCATCCAAGACCAGTGGTTCATCCAAGACTAGTGATTCTCCAAGACCGTAAATCCTCTTACAGACTTACCTCAAGTGTGTGTCATAGTGCCGTGACCTTGGGTTGTCTGATGCCAAGGATGGGCTCAGCATGAGAGGACAAATAGGTTTGAGGTGGTCCCGTGTGTCTCTTGTTCCCCCAAAACTTCTCAGACAGGCACTGAGCACCAAGATGCGCTCTGAGACCAGAGGGGTTGGTGTTACATGAGGCACAGTCATATTATTTGAGGCACAGTCATAGTATTTAAGCAGTGTTAGTGGAGCCTGAGATCCTGGTTGTACTATTTCAGTGATGAATGAATTCTTTATGGTCAGAGGTGAACGTGGGAAGAGCCTCCAGGAGGCCAGACAGGCCCCGTGCAGCCTCTGTGGCGAGAGGCAGGAGCTGTTCCGGAGCGATAAACACTGCGCTGGCGTTAATGCAGCTGCCCAGAGAGCCTCTCCCAGGGTAATCTATGGATTTCATAGCCCAACACTCCATTATTTGTCACAGATTTATAGTCCCCCCCCTTCTTTTCCCCCCAAGCATCTGGCTGCTGTATATGAAGCTCACGGTGGCAATTACAAAATGTGTCTGAGAAGCCATCCCCACCCCTGTGGCCGCGGTGGCACGGCGGGGGAGCAGCAGCCAGGACCTGGCATGGTGTGTGTTGGATGGGCACCTGCTGGCTCAGGAGCACCTGCTGAGCACCCAGGGCCCACCCCAAACTCTGGTTCAAGTTGTACCAGAGCTGGGACCAGTTTCTGCACTAGGGTGACAATGTGGCCCATGGGCAGGGGCCATTTCCTCTGGCAGCAGGGACAGAGGTCTCTGCTACAGTGCAGGAGGCTTTGGTCCTCCTCAGTGCTCAGGTCAGAATAGAAATCGATCAGTTAATATATTTTGTGTTTGATGCACCATTCTCTCCACTGTGCAGTTTTTTTGTTCCTCATTGGAGCAATGGTCCCACCCGTGGCAATTTGCTCCTCTCAGGGCTTGTGCCTGGTGCTGCCTCTGGGCTGGGCTGGGATGGCAGCGTGTGCTGTGCAGGGCTGTCTCTGACACGATTCTGTGCATGCATTCCAAGGTTTTAATTCTTGCTGTGAGGTACTTCTTGAGCTGGATGTTCCACTGACTGCAGGAGCTGGGATCCTCTGGAGTGATGCCTTAGGTTTTAGCTTTTATATTTTTTGGATTCTATTCTGCTTTAGTGTGTAAGTCTGGGCTTCATATTAGGGGATGGTGAGCTCTCTTCACAGAGTAGGCAGACAAAACAATTCCTTCTCTAGCTGGGGACCCAAGGACAAAAGATCCAAATCTCAGGCCCAAGAACATAAACAACAGTGGACTGAAGAGAAAAACAAGAAGGATGGGACTTCACGTGCTAAAGCTGTAATTGGACAATTAGCTCCAATATACTAATGGACCAAAACTTATAGAAGTGTGAGACCCCATGACCAGTTGTCCATTTTGTGACAATTTTGGGTTGTGCTGCCCAAGGTGGATCTATTGAGGCCTCTTAATAAATCCCTACTTTATTCTTTAGCTCTGTCTAGTCTCTGTTCTAGGTCAGCCTTCACAAGGCATCAGGAGCCCTGAGAGAGGAAAGGCAGCTCCTGGACCGTGGCCCATGCTGGAGTCTCTGTGGCTACTGGCATTTCCAGACATGTCCAGAGGAGCCAAAGCAGTGCTACAGTGAGAGATTCAATGAGGGAAGGGATCTGTGGTGGTGGATTAATGTGTTCCACATGCAGCAGGGGGTTTGGAGGGCAGCTGGCACCTCTAATAACAGCCAGAAGCAAGGCAGACAGCGAGGAGAGCGCCCAGCCACGCTCGTGTGCCCCACAGGAGGTCACACACATTCTGCTTTCTGCCAGGAGAGATTTCTCTGCACGTTTCAAAGGTAGCCTGGAGAAAACCTGTTTTTCAGCAGGCAAGATGTGAAGCTAAACATGCAAAGAATAAAAACTGCACAGTCACTGGCAGAGGTCAGCATTCACTACCTGTTATCACGTTGTGCTTTCTAACGCGTCTCTGTTATTTCCGCAGCGTGTGCCGTGCTGGAGCGCAGAGATCTTGGTTGTGGCAGCTCCTTTCCTTGCAGTGTTGATGGAGGGTTCAAGGGCCTGACATCCAGCTGATCCCTGGGCCCTCAGTGTGAGTGTGGAGGCTTTAAGTGCAGCTGCCTCACAGTATTTTATTTTACCTTGCAAGTGCTTCAGCTGGGACATGTTATCCTGCAAAGCTCTTCGTCGTTTTAGCACTTCTGCTTAATCTGCACTTGTGTTCTCTTTGAATGTGTTTGTGGTGTCTAGGTGTAATGCTGGCACCTTTGTGTATTTCTGAAGCTGAAGGATACCACTTGGACCTGTAGATATATCCCATTTTCTCCCATATATTTGTAATGATTTGTTTTTAAAGATATCACACTTGTCTTAAAGATTATTGCAGAGCTGTTCTGATGCTCTGTACAAAGTTGGTGTAGAATATTCCTCTATGGCTCTGTGAGTACTTCATATTACTTGAAAAAGATCATGTTCTATTTAAGGGAATTTGATTTTTTGTTGCCCATTACCTTCCCAAGTATTTTTGTATAATTGTTTTACTTACAGAATAATTAAAAGAATATTAAAAAAATATCTTTTTTCTAGTCCAGGCACATTTACAAGTCTTAGAAGGAAATTCAATGGCAAGAGCTGAGTAAAATCTAGAATCTTTGTTTAGCAGCTTTAATGCTACTCTGAAAAGAGCTACACAGATAAAGAGCTCTATGCACCTGTCAAAACCTCTGTCATAGTCATCACCTTATTTATTTTACAGCATTATTCAAGTCCTTTCAATTCAAGTCTTCTGCACAGGAGAGCTGTATCTCATCTGCCATGAGCTGAGTAGGTGAGATACACTCATTTTCCTCTAAGGAGGTGTTTCAGAAGGAGAAATAATCAGTGGAGGAAGAGAATAATTTCCTAAGTTTTGATGCTTTTGCTACACAACTGTCATCTTTCAAATTCAAGAGTTCCATCTAGAGGAATCCTATTTCATGAGCTTGGTTTTGCTGGCCTCTTGTAATGTGTCATATTCTGTGGCTGAAAATAGATTAATTTAGTCTCCTTTCTCAGTCCTCTGCACTGAATACCTGTGAATTTTGTTGTTTCTTCCTAGCAGTTTTTGAAACAACACTTTAACATCAGTATTTTCTTCTTACATTTAAAATACCATTTCCATGTTTCTGTTTATTGAGGTGCTGAAGAGACAGAGAAATTTTGTTCAGGTCTGGCTGTCACTTATGAATTTGTAGCCCAGGAAGTTACAAGCCTCAGATTTTCCCATCAACAGATATAAAATATATACCTGAGCAAAATAAATTTAGAGTAACTGAGCAGACTCTGGCAACACTGAAACTATGTAATAATACAGAAACTGCTGAATGCAGACAGACCCACTGAGAACTAATACTTCTGCAAATAGATATAAATCTTTGTTCAGTTTGTTTTAGGAGTCACTGTTTCCAAGTCTTTTTTTCTTAACCTGTAGAGAAATCTGAAAAAAATCTAGCTGAAATGCCAACAGAAGCAATTTGCTATTATCCTTTTGGGTTAGGAGCTAAATTCCTGTTGTTTTTTTAGCTAATGAACTTTTGAGACCCTCCTGTGGCTCAGATACTCCAGTTTATCTTTTTTAATATTCTTTGTTTGTCAAACAGCGATTAAATACCTCGGTAATGTTTAATAATGAAGTCTCATATCTAAAACTATACTGGAATGATCTTTGTATTCAGATGTGTGGAATTTGTTTAAAACAGAAACCAGTCAGAAAGAAAAGTTTTGGCTTTTAAAATCACATTAGCATAAGTGTGGCACAGTGCAATGGATGGGAATGAGCTGAAGAAATCTCCCTGTTTGTGCTGTGCAACTTGAATTTTGCTGTTGTGGCTTAATTTGATTAAAGCAAAGCAAAATAAATTAAAACAAAAACACTGGAAACTTTCCTGTGGCTCTGCTTTCCTGAGCAAAATGAACCCTACCCTGCAGATCCATACCTGTGCTGAGAGTGCAGCAGCATCCCTGGGCTGCAGGATCTCTGCTGGGGTGGCTGAGTTAGCAAAGCTTTGCTCTGATCACTCTTTGAAGAAAACCCTTTGAAGAAAAGCCCTTGAAAAGCAGTGGTACAGCTTACCCTGACCATGCCTGCATGGCTCAGTGAAAGGAGACCAAGAGCACTCTGTAGCTGAGCTCTGTGGAAGGGCCTGAATTTATAAAATGCTGAGAACGAGTTCCTGAGCAGCAATGCTGTGTTGGAAATGCCTGGCTGGAACAGCCCAAAACAGATCTTGCAAGGAAATGTCCTAGGAGTTAACTGGGCTGAATGATCAGGAGTGATCAGTGATTGCACTGGATCAGTGGGTACCTTCTTTCAAAAGCAGAGATTTCCCTTTGCTGACATGGTTCACATAAAAAACAAAAGTACCTTTGAACAAATAAGCAACACGAACTCAGCTGAGCACAGCAGGTAAAATGCATTTCTTCACTTAGTTATGGGTTTTTTTTCTTTCAAGCTCAAAGTAGCATGAATTAATTTTTACCTAATTACATGATTTTACCCAATTAATTAGAAAGCAGATCTTATTACTGATTTTCAACCTAAGGCTTATTTCAATTTTGATTATATACTGACAAAGAAAAATAGAGCTTCTTTACAGTTGTCTTTAGTTTTTTTCTGCCAACATTTCCTGAAAGTTTTAGATGTTGTTATGAAGACAAATTAAAGTCAATTCCATAACCTCAGGCTTAAATTTGTTTGTACCTTTAATGAAATCACATCATGGTATGCAATCACAAGTTGTTTTATCTAATCTGACACCTGCCACCTTTTTCTGTCAGTGTTGACTTCAGAGTTTATTGTAGTTTTCTATAACTTTCTCCCTCTTCATTTCATAACTAGCTTTGCAATTGTGTAATTTTGGGAATTCAGCAGATGCAAAAATGTAAGTTTTCCTGATTTTTATTGCTTGTTACACTGCACTTATGGGATGATAACCACATAGATGTTTCTGAACAATTGCAGTCTATGGTGAGATGCTTGCTTAGAAAATATTTCATGTTCTGTTTAAAAATGTGAATGATTTTAAAAGGTTGCCCAAGGACTGCTGAAGCCTTCTGCTCCTCAGTGCCCAGAACTGGGGTGGTGAAATTATTGTTCACTGCCTGTAGAAGGAAAAATTAGTGGACATGTCCAAAACTATTCAGAAATAAGTTGCTCACTGAAGAATGTCTATTTATTTGTGCATCTATTTGGTTTACTAACTAAGCTTAATTTCATCGCACAAGTAATAATATTTGCACAGTGTAATTTCAGGAAAGACTCTGGCCCATAAAGAAGTTCCCAAACAAGATAACAGTAAAGAAGATTTAATTGTAACAATTTATTGTTCTTCAAAATAATGAGGCTGTTTAATAAAGATGAAAAAGTATTAGAAATCCCAGAAGCAGGCAGTGCAAAATCTGCAATGTCCTTAGTTTTACCCTGTGTCCATCATCTATCAGCTGAAGTTCCTAATTAGCTGTCACAGGAAATGTCACTCCAGAGTGTGCATTTGATTTTTGCACAATGGCATTTTCACCCAAACCTGCTGTCCATTGAATGTTAAATTGTCTAAACTGAGAACTCCAACCCAGAGAAGGATTTAAATATACTTTAGCAATTAAATTAGGCACAGTAAAACGTTCCCTTATTTGGGACCAGGAACTGATCTTTGAATCTCCAGTGCCTGGTGACTCATCCTATAGAAGCCAAAACTTTTAGGGCAGTAAACAGCTGATTGGTGCAAAGTGCAAACTTCCCTTGTCTGAACTGCAGAGAAACCTCAGGAAGGTGGACTGATGCTTCTATAAATAGAGAGTGGAAAATGGATTTTTTTTTCCAGTGGGAAGTGTGTAATTTAATCAAGGTGGAAACATCACATAGGAATGTGCTGTTTTCAGGATAATTTATTTTTTTTTAGAAAACACAATCAGCAATTTAAGTATTTTCACTGCTGAGTCTTAGAATCCCAATGTTTAAAGGGGAAATTTTTTACATGAACATTCATACAGGATTAGACTATAGTTGGCATTTGAAAGAGAATGAATGAATTAGTAGATGCTACCAAATATAATTTGTAAAGAATTCCCTTCCTGAGAAAGTAGCAGAATTTAAATGACTGCTTGAGTGTATTCATTGCTAGCATCTGCCAAGAATATTCATAAAGGAGGTAGGCTACAGCTGAATTTCAGGATGATCTTTGGAGGCTGAGGCCTTCACTTTCCATTAGATAGATACAAGGGCAGAGCTAGGGGACTTTTATGGAAATTTGATTAATATAATCCCCCAGACATATATAATATATAATGTATCTCCAGCAATCAAAGTAGGATAGAATTAGAAACAGGACAGGTGATGTACTTTTACCCTTTTACTAAACTTCTCATGGGGTTATACTGGGTGAGGAAATCACTTTTATACCTATTTCTCCTCCAGGTTCTTGGCAAAAAATATTCCATATCTTCATTGTCAGTATGACCAGTGAGAAATCTTCTGTTCAATTTTGCCTGTTTTGAATTATGAATGCACAAAACCTTTAGTATGGAAAATCACAAATTGCTGATTCTGTGTTCTGAACGAGCAGCTCCTCCGAAAACCTGCAACTTCCAAATATTTTCCTCTGATTGGGATCTAACCACGGAGCAGTGCAGAGAGGAATGTGCTGAAGCATTCTAATGAAATGAACTTTAAAACCAAAATTGTTCTGAAATCTTAAGTAAGAGGTAGCTCCTGTGACTGTATTATTATTTACTTACAGGTCAGATGACTCTATTTTTGCATTAGCATCGTGTGGCTAAACTTAACTGCAAAAGCAAAATGTTGATGAGTCAGGTAGCTCAAACAAGATGCAGCATGCATGATGCTTCAAATATTGCCAAACATCTTCTGTCAGATTTATCTAACTAGAAGTTAGTTCCCTATTTAGCAGCAGACAACAGATGTCTCCAGAAGTGAAGTAGCTTTTCTTTCATCATTTTTATTTGCACAGGCTGGATCAGGATTCTGACCATGTAAACGTATTTTCTGTAGCAGTAGTGTAGTTATACATATATACATATACATATTGTATATACTTGGGCCAGTTTCCCTTCTTCTAATCAAACTAATTATGAACTCCTACTTCTTTTCTTACCAATTGTCACTTCAAAATGAAAAATATAATAAAAAGAGTAGTGTCAGTAAGAATAAAGAGCTTCATGCTAATGGTCCATATAGACTTTATAATGTGGACAAAACCTCAAACATTTTCATTTTTTCTGCATTTGGCTTTGTTTCAGCTTCAGAAATTAGCTGTGGGATTACAGATAAACATTGCAAAGTTGCATTCCACCAACTGAACCTCACCTCGAATGACCCCGATGTTGTACAGCAGTGTCTTTCAGAAGGAAACACTTCCAGAGCAGGAGGGTGATGTGGGCCAGCTGGGAGCTCTGTGAACTCTCCAGGGAAGATCTCCATCTCCAGATCTGAAGCCAGAGAGTGGTGCTTGCCTGCTGTTAGTGGAGGGAGTGGGGATCCTGTGATTACTCTGTGTTGGGGGTTGCATCTGTTTCTTTTGTGTTTGTGGAATTTTTTCCTGGTGGTTTTGCTAGGTAACTAATTGCTGGGTACTTATGGGTACTTGACTGAAACAAAAGGGGGCAGCAGGTTTTTCCTGGGGAACAGCAGTGAACAGGACAGTTCTGTCCGAGGGCGCCGCTCCAAAAGGATGTTGGAGTGCCAGAGGACCTGGCTTGTTTTTTTTTTTTTCCAGTGGATTTCTTCCCAGAGGAAGGCTGGACTCATCTCATCACCACTGGACTTTCCTACAGGACCATCTCCACTCCACAGAACTGCATCTACTACTCAAGGAGGATTTCATCTGGACTGCTTTTAACACCCTGACACCCATTTGTATTTTCTTTTTTTTTGTCTAATATTCCTAGTAAAGAACTGTTATTCCTATTCCCAAATCTTTGCCTGAGAGCCTCCAATGGCAAAATTATAATAATCTGAGGGAGGGGGTTTACATTTTCTATTCAAAGAGAGATTCCAGCTTTTACTGGCAGATACTTGTCTTTCAAACCAAGACACTCTGGCATGTTCAGTAGTGTAGCCAGCTGCAATGGTCTTTTGTTTGCCATCCTTGGTTGCTCATTGGCAATTTTCAAAGGTGGGCTTTTCAATGTTGAACAGTTCCTCGAAAAATTAACCATTCCAAAAGATCTCAGGACATGTTGATACAGATCTTTAGCTTCTTGCCCTTGTGTTTGTACAAATATCTCATTGCAGGTCCCTCACTTCAACTGAAATAGTAGAAGGGGATCCTTCCCCTGTTCTCAGTGCAAGATTTAAAGAGTAACATGCAGTTTTATTTCTCTCCCAAAATATGTGGGAATTTTTTTTTCCCTTCTGGTAGTCATTTCTACTTTTTGAGTCATCTTCTCTGAAGCATTTAAAAAATTAATCCCAAGGATATTCAAAGCTAATAACAGTGAGAAGGTGCAGAATATTGCTAAAGCTTTAAATGCTCTACAGCAGGTCCTTGTGGCATTAACTAATGAATCCCCACAGCACCTCCAGAACTGCAGCTTGCACTAAGCATTTTGTTGTCTGGACCCCATCACAATTTGTAAAAATCAACACACAGATATTCAAAGTAACTGGACCTGTGTCATGTACAGGAGCAGCCAGCTGCTGACTGGGCACCAGGATGAAAGCTTAGGAGCCAGGGATCTGATTTCAGGTCCATGTGGGAATAGTTATGGCTTTTCTGTTTCCTAATGCCTGAAGTGCTTTCTGATTATGCATGCACATGTCAGAGCAGAACGTGGACATGCACCAGCCCCTCTAGCATTTCTGTTCTTTGTAAAAGACCCCAGGCCTGGCAGGCTGAGCAGAGTGGTGGTGGGCTGTAGATCAGCAGAGAATGAGGATTACAGGGCTCATATCCTGGCTGTTAAATCAGTAGCACCTGTCTAGTAAGCCTTGACAAGGCTAATTACTGTAGGGCAAGTCCTTTTTCCTCTGCTTTGCTTCCCCTTTTTAATCACCTCGTATTTTTTATTGTAGTCTCTGGAGGACAGGGAGAACAAATGTTGATTAACAGTGTGGACAGGAGTTTAGCATGACTTTAGTTGTTGCAAAGCCTGGAGTGACTTGGTAGAACTTCCCAAGAGACAATCGCTACCACTTAAGGCAAGGCAGCACTGTTCTGTATCCTCTATAAATCCTACTCTGCCACACTTCTTAGATATTTTAAATATACCTTAGAGATGCTCAAACAGTGTATTAGCACTGTGCTTTCCTTGTATACATCAATATGTAAGTGACTGAGGAAGTTCCTGAGTTACCATGGAGCTGAACTGCACAGATCTTGGGAGACAGTGAAAACCAATAAAGCAGAATGAGAGAAAAACTCCCTGGGAACTGGATTTCCAAAGAGCAAATAAGTGAACACTGCATCAAATACACTTTTACCCCTTTCTTAAAAGACAGAAGACATGGATGAACTTTGCCAGTCAGATTCCTTTGTCAGGCACATCCGTGATGTAAAGCTTAGGTGTTTTTTTCCAGAGAAAATACAGCCTAGGATTTCCCCTGAGGTGAATTTCTGATGCCTTTGTGTCTTCGTTGGACTCTGCTAGAAACTCTTTACTTGAACACATGCAATTTCTTCCTCTTTTAATCCTGGCAAGCACTTCCCCCAGCACTCCCCATCAGGGGCACTGCTCTTTCCGAACAAAGTTTGAGCACCCACGCTCCTCTTGGGCAGCTGCAAGTGCAGCAGGAAGGGAAGAGTGTTCCCTCCTGAGCAATTCAGGGAATGCAAGCAGCCTTAGGAGAGGATGGGATTTATTTTACTGTGTGGATGCTTTCATGTGAGCAAGAGGTCCAAGTCACTGGAGAGAAACACCTGCATTTAAGCTTCTATTTTTGCCTGAGATGAACAGCAGCAGAGACCCCCATCACTGTATTTGATCACCTTGCCATTGATTGTCAGACCTTCAGATCCCACTTCTGCTCTCCCCAGCACCCCCTGGAATGTCTGTCTGGTTGCACTGAGCATTTTATCCTGGATGTTCACGTGGCCATGGACTTGTTCCTTGATTGACAGTATCCCCTCTTGCCACCATCACCTTTTCTCATTAAACCATTTAATTCTGCTCCTTAAATTCTGAATCTGGGGAGGGAAGATAAAACTTGAAGGATGGGAGCAGGGACTCAAAGATCCCTGGAGACAAGAATGTTTCATTCTCTCTTCACAGAAGTAAAATGTAGAAAGGCTGTTATTCTTCTATTTCTTCTGGGTATTTCATATATGACTGGGTGGATTAATTTGTTTTCCAACCCAAGCAGCTTTGTTATCCAATTTAGCATAAATTCCTATGTGTATTGGGAGAAAACAGCTATACTCCAATGGCTTTTGTCAAAATGCCTCAGAAAACCTACAAGTAAATTCCACAGAAATGTCAAAAATTTTTAACAAGGCTAGAAATGACTTAATAATCATAAGTAAATATTATGAATGTTTGTCAGTCATGTATTGCAGGAGAATTAACTAGTAAATCAGATTGTAACTACTTTTTTCTTATGAACAATAGAAAAAATCTGAAATATTGAAATATTCCTACCCCAGAAGAGCTGACACCAAGCTTCTGGTTAAATTACTGTCTGTGTTTGTGTTTTGTGTCCACACAAAAAGTATTGGACTTTTTGATCATATACAAGGAACAACCAAAACTCCACAAGAAAGCTGTATGAAAACTCTGCAAATCAATTGATTCTACCTTGGTATGTTTTGTTGTCCTGGCAATCACAGGGAATATTTGAAAATTGAACAGATATAATTTAATTTTTTTTTACAAGAACAGGACAAAAAGGAAACTATTTGGAAGAAAACAAGCAAGAAAAACATATGCACCTCAAGGAAATTATTTTTTCCCCAGGGGTCTGCATGAGAAACCTGCTCCCAGGAAGTTGGATGTCTCAGAGAAAGAAGAGGGAAAAAGCACCCAGGTAAAGGCTATTGGCATTTTGTGACTTCTCATGCACTGGCTCATCTTAAAAACCCATGGAGGCTCTCTAGCTATCTTGGGAAGCATCTAACCCTCATTTCTCTGAAAAGTGATCCTTCTAGGCTCCCTTAAACCAGTGAACTGGAGGATTATGTCAGTGCAGAGGGGAAGTTCTGCTCCATTGTCTGGCAGCCAGCAGGACCCTGCCACAAGGAGGAGGAGGAGGAGGAGGACGAGGAGGAGGACGAGGAGGACGAGGAGGACGAGGAGGACGAGGAGGACGAGGAGGACGAGGAAGGAGGAACAGGATGCTGTTTCTGAACTTCATAAAGCTTCCCTGTAATCCATCATGAAAATTGGTGGATCATGAGGGATATCAGTTAATTTAGCAAGAGTTCAGCTGAGTTTGTTTTTCCTAGAGAAGAATTTTCACAGCATCCATTAGGGATTCTTAAATTATTTTCAGTGAAGGAGATCATGGAGGTTCCCGTTCCCTTCTCGAGAGCCAGCAGAACAAACAAACAGCAAAATTCACTTTGCCTCAAACAATTTACAAACTGTAAACAAGTGCAGAAATCAGCAAACAGATTCAGCAAACAGGCTGGGGAAGCATAAAGTAACAGCCAGACATTTATGGCCAGCATGAGATTATTATGATCAACAATCTAAATTATTATTGTACATCCCTAAGTAGCCTATTCTGGCAGCCCCATAATGTATGTAACACACTGTACCTTCTGCTGCTCCATATCTTCATAATTGCTTGCCAGTAATTTCTGTTTTCATCACAGTATTTGGTGCATTTCTGATTGTTTCTTCTGCTGAATGCAGGCAACAGATAAAATTTACATTCACAGCACTTGCAGTTGCCTGGATTCTGCAGTATTTTTAAATTCCAGCAGTTGAAAAATAATCTTGATTTAAGTTTAAAATAAGTAAGATACAATTAAAATAATTTAATTGACCATCAAAAAGCTTAACTTCAAAGGAATTAAAACCCTCTCTAAGATATATTGTTACCTCACAGTCCATTTGCTATAATTTGAGCACTTTTATCAATGGAGAATCTTACCAAAGGCTTCATGGACATGAGAGATTATTAAAAATAGAAGATCAAAGCACGCAAACAAATCCTGTTAATATACTCTAACAAACAGGGATTGTTTTATAACTAAATATGAAGCCAACTCAAACAAATATTTGGAAACACTGAAGACAGATCCCATTGTAGCTTTTGGCAGGGTGTGCTTTACATATTATGAAGACATTTTTGTCCTGTTGCCACTGCTCTGACCAGAAGCCACATGTGTGGACCATCATTGCACCTCCCTTCTCTCCCACCAGCATTTTCCCTTCTCAATGCTCTGCTTCAAGACAATCAGGAGCTAAATTCAATAAAGAAGCAGTGAGCTTCTTTGAAAATATTGCATTAAACCCCTCAGCTCAGCATCCATACATGGAGTGCCTGCTGGGAAGAGGGACAACTTGATCATCTCCATATTCCACAGTGGAGTACCAGTCATCTAGGGGGTTTAACAAAGTTTCTCATGCCTTCCAGAAAAGGTTCAAGAAATAGAATTTGCACTATGGGGTTTTGTAAATCCTTTTCCCACTAATGGTACTACTATTAAACAAACATTTTGAGGTAGCATGTGAAGGCTGTGACTAATTTGCCTTTGCCCATGGTTAAGCAATACAAACAGCTTCCCTGAACTCAAAATAATAGACTGAAATATTCCCATTTCCTGCAGAAGAGTGAAAATAAACAGATCCAATCTGAGTTGAAAGAATGTAAGTAGAACAGGCCTTCGTTTGTAGGGGAAAATAAACTTTGCTGATCCCGTAGGCCTGGAACTATAAACAGCATCCTTTTTCTCCCAGGGCAGTGTATAAATGTGAGTGCATGGTTTGAACATCCTCAAAATAAACAGCTAATCACCCTTTCTGGCCTAATTAGGTTATGTTCTGGCCGCTGGCTCTAGGTCTCATGCGAAGAGGCATTGAGGGAAGCCCTGCTCCTCTCCCAAGAAAGAGAGCCTGTCCAACTCTCTCTTTGTTAGTTAACATTTGCTCCTTGAGGATATCCAGCTCTGGGATCTTCCTTGAAAGCTTGGCAGATCCAAGGGCAAGAATATTCTTGTCACTTTCCACCAAGAACAAGGGTAACCTTTTCTTCCTCTCTCTGCTCATTGCACAGTGCAATGGGAGGATGAGCAAATAATATTTTTGTTCTTTTATTTTTTTTTTTTCTGGATTTGGACTGTCTGCATGTTCAGTGTGTATCATCAAGTTGTAACTGGTTAGATTTTTTGCATGGACATTTAATTCACTCTTTGCAAAAAGGTGATTTGTCCTCAGTACAGCTGTGACTGTCCACTGCAAATGGTAACTGAACAATCCATAAAGATTGAATGGGGCCCCTGTTATTATTACTGCAGCATTGCAGACAAGGGACTGGAGCACAGATGTGTTGTAAGGTCTGCCCAAGCTGACACTTTGCAAGGAAAGATCCAAGAGCTCAGAAGTTGCTGATTGAAGATCCCAGGCTGGATCCTGCACTGCTGAGTCCTTAATGGGGCTGCTGCGAGTGCTGGTGCACTTCAGCTCCTGCCTGTGTGTCTTGGTTTGAAAAGACAGGTGTCTGCTAAGGAAG
>WBNO01016914.1:238449-264580 GCA_013400575.1 Peucedramus taeniatus | reverse complement strand
AGATGGGCCTGCTCTTCCTCTGGGAATGCAGTGGAGAAGAAAGCTGCTCCTCTGGGAATGCAGTGGGCAAAGGCTGCTGTGGTGTCCCCATCCTCAGATTGGATCCAGGTAGGAATGCTTGGCTCCTCCCCTGGGCAGAGCATCTCCCAATGGAATGATGGAATTTTCTCAGCCATGCAGGGACACTCACTGGCCATGGACAGAAGAGATCTCCTGGAGGGAGGATTGGCTGTGGAAGAGATAAAGAAAAAACTGCCCAATGAACAGGAGATAGCTGCCCCACCTCTGACAGATGGCAATAGAATACACACATTATCTTTCAATCCAGGATACTGTGATTAGTAGCAAACAAATAATACTGTGAGAAATCAGTAGCAAAGGCCAAGTGGTCTTTTAGGCTCTGGTTTATCAAGGCCTTCTGGGCTACAGCATAGGGCCTGTAAGAGGAGAAAGATCTGACCAGATTCAGAACATTTCCATATTTGCACTTCTCTAGATTTCTCTGAACGTATGCTTAGATCTTGAAAAATGTTCCCATTTTTCACTGCTCTTTTAAAATCCTTGTTCTTCTGTATCAAAACCAGACCATCCTACCTTTAATCCCTCTTTCAAAGTTTTTTTTTCATCTTCAGAACAGCTAAAGGTGCTCTGAGGACTGTTTAAACTGTAATTCTCGAGGTGCTAATTTCCTCTCTTCTCCTTTCTGGTGAGACTTGCAGAGCTGCTGAGGATGCCAGCAGGACCCATCTTTCCCAAGCTGTCCATGGGTGGGTACCAGCCTGGCCATGGCCACTCTCCTTCCTTGGCCCCACTTCAGTGTCCAGTGAGTGCAGGAGGCAGTTCCTGCATCCAGTGGTGGATCTAAAGGCACAGACCCATTTTCAGTGCCCTTTCTCCAAACTGAGAAGTGCTGAGCACAAACTGCTCTTTTCAGCCTCTCTGATCTATATCCTCTCACAGTTTTCCTTGCCTGTGACTTCCTTTTAGGAAGTGCAAACCAAGGAAGATGAAAACAGCTGAGCAAAGGCATTTCTGTGCCACAGGCATTGAATTCTCTAGGATTGCCAGGTGAGACACTGATGCTGTCCTGGCTGCTGCCCCAAGCAGCCAAACCATCCCTTCCTTCCTCCCAAAATGCATTTCCCCACTTTCACCAAGGAGCTGTGTCTCCACCTGCAGCTGGGACCTGCTGCAGGACCCTGTTTGTGTCTGAGGCAGTGGTGGAGAGGGAGGTGAGGGCTCTGGTGGGAGGGGACCCTTGTGCTCAGCACAGGAGAGACAAGGATGCAGCAGTACAAGAGTGTTCACAGTTTAATAGACACATTTCACACTGTCACAGCATCCTCACAGGAGCTCAGCTCCCAGCTTAGGTATCTGAGCAAGTGCCAGACTGCACCGAGGGGCTGTGACAGGGAGGCCTCTCCCCTCGAGGCTCGCTCTCAAAAATCTTGATGACGGATGCAAATCACTTAGAACCAAATTAAGAAAAGTATATTTAGGAACCTAGAGCAGTAAAGAGGCACTTAATAGGATTTTCAAAAGTGTATAAGCAGATTAGGCACCCAGCTCCTGTTGAAATCAATGTGGATGGAGCCTTTAAAAAAGCAAAATAAATCTTGAGGTATCTCAGCAGTGTTACAGCCTGGGTGCATTGCAGGGGGTGGTGAGTGGGCTCAGAGATAAGCCTTACAAATAACAGGGCTCTCTGGTTGTACCAAGCCTCCAAAACCATGGGAGCAAGTTCTTAAGGTCCCACAAAGGCTGAATTACACAGGCCAGTGGGAATAAAAGAGCAAGGCCTGGAGGGAGAGGTAATGATCTTTGTGTGCCTGCCAGAGAAGCAGCAGGACTTCTGCAGGGACAGAGGCAGAAAGTAACACAAAACCAAGGAGACAGAGCAATCACTGGATCTTTGCTCAAGAAAAGGCCTTGCAACAGCTTTTTTTTGATTACAGAATTGGCCAAGAGGGGCTAGGTGAAGAACATGCTGGTTGTTTGATTTTGACAGGGAAGCAGCACTTTTGCAGTCCTCGTAAATAAATGTATTTGACCCAAAGAAACATCTTCTGTAGCCAGTGTCTCCCTTGGGTAGAAAGTACTTGTCAGGACCTGGATTTTGCCTCGTCCTGTGATTTATACATGGAGTATAATACTGTAAAGTCAGTTCCCTGCCTTCTCTGAAATGCAGCTCCAAGTCTGTCGAGCTGAAATCAGTCCTTTTTTGCTTTACTGAGCAGCAGTGATGATCCATACATTAAGGACTGCAGGCACTGTGCTAACTGGGGCCAATTAGCTGCTACCCGAGGGCAGTAGCTCCCAGATGTGGGATATCAGACAACTGAAAACCTACAGAACTGCTAACAGATCACTCATTATTCTCCTCCAGAGGCTTTAATTTGGGGGATTAACACACGGTATTTTTAGTGAGTGTCCTCAGAACATTTATCTTTGTCTATGGCATGTCAGTCCCTCTGGGAGCACTATTTGGGAAGCAACCATTGCCAGAGGTGACAGGGAGGAGTTATCTCCTCTGAAATCCCTGTTGACATGAGTGGCTGATGCAGACAGTAGGCAGAAGATAGGCTTGCCATAGCTGCATTCCCAAACACATGAATAACTCTGAATAAATGCAGCAATCTCAGGTACCTTGTGGGCTGCTGACTCCAGCCTCCTGCCAGTGGTTTCTAAACTGAACTTGGCTACAAATCTCTGCTAAAGCAGAGTAAAGGAAATGAGCAGCTGGAGGATTCAGAATGGTCATTAATGGGAAACATGCTAAAAGAGTCAGGCAAGGGAAGGAGATGATACATGGGTCAGCAGACAAGAATCAGCTGGGAAAGTCCAAGTTGTGGCCAAGAAACCTGGAGGTAGGGGAAGAAGACTTCTCTGTGTTACATCTTACCTGAACAACACCATTGAAAACCAGTAGGGACAAGCTGCTAGGTGCTGCTGGGGAAAAGGAATTTTTAGGGCTGCTCTCCTTTTGGCTTCCCAGCCCCTTTCCTGTAAAAGCTAGACCCTTCTGACCTGACTGTAGTGGTGAAATATCTGCAGTTCTTTGCCCACCTGGAAAGAAAGCAGGAAGGAACCTTAGTCGGCACTACATGCTTATAGTTATTTATCATATTTTCTCTGGGTTTTAAGTGCTGAATCATTAGTGTTATGCTAATAAAATTCATTTAAGCTCATGGAAGAGTCTTTGATTTAAAGAGAAGTGATTCTGGCAATTTGCCAGCAGGCTAGCAGGATATTAATCAGACAATACCTAGGGACCAGCACAACTATATTGCTTTTAATCTTTTGACCAGCAAGGAAAACAGGAAGAAATCCATTTCCCTCCTTTCTTTGCTCAATGGGATAACCAGCTGGTATAGACGAGCTGCAGCTCAGCTCAATTCAGGAGTAAATATTTGGATTTTAGCTGGGTAAATGGGAGAGCAGTGCTGCTTTCATGCAGCCAGGTGCCTTTCATGGTCACAGTGGGGCCCTGCAGGGTTTTGGCTCCTGGAGTCACATATTAATAACAGAATGTCACCTTGCATAGCAAAAGTCCAGAGCTTTGCTCAGAGGTGCCTGGAAAGGAAAAGTTTGTTTGACTGTGCCAGACAGTCATTTAAGGTGATTGTGGGGGGTGTTCAGGGCTGGATTTTCAGCCTCTCCACTGACTGGGAGAGTGCAGAGCCAGGGAGGAGAGGAGGAGGCTTCCAAAGCAGGGACCACACTGTGGCAGGGGACTTGGGACTGCAGTGTGAGAATTGCATTTTGATTGTCTCCAGATACCAAGAAATAGAGTAGAGCAAGAAATGTGTCATATTTTAGTGTCCTCACAGAACTACCCTTTAAAGATGGTGATGTCCTCCCTGAACCTGCAGCCAGTCCTCCAGTGTTTGTGTCCTGTGGAAACCTTTGGGGCTTCTTTGGTGGGGTTTAGGCCTGAGCTGGTCTTGTCTTGTTTCTGTGTTCTCAGATGAAGAACAAAAATTAATCACCCAGATCTTTAGGGCAGACGTTGGAATGCATGGAACAGAAGCCTCTCAGTCCTTCAGAGAGACAAAGAAATGCAGGGTTTGAATTAGAGCCTTTAGAGAAGCTGTAATATATTAAGCCACACAGACATGAAATAGAAGTGTAAGTTTTAAGTAAATAGAAATATATTTTAGGTGCCTTAAAAAACTGTGTTAGCCAGGGGTGCAGAGCAAAGCCCTGAAAAAAGAGCAAACCATCTAAAAAGAAAAGGCATAATTTAATTTCCTTTCCACATGCTCAGTTAAGAAACTTCTACCTGGGGAAGAAAGAAAAATTGGGTTTTTTTTGTTAGCTTCATCCAGAGAGAAAAAAAATCTTTGAGGAATTTTCTGGCACGTGGCTCCTGTTAGGTTTCAGCCAGCTGAGCTGTTTTCAGAAGATCTGGAATGTAATTTCAGCAATAATTGATCAACAGAAACAAAGGCAGTGAGGATGTTCTGTTGTAGAGAAGTCCTGGGTGAAAATCCATACATTGTGTCTAGGAACACAGATTTAACAAATGTGACTCTGGAGAGCTGAATTCCTGGAATCTGGCTCTGCCCTGAACCATGGAAAATTGGAGCCATTGCTGGATGGGGGAAGGTGCTTTTCAACTCCAATTTCAGTCAATTGACTCAAACTCCTCTGTAAACCTTTGGCACTGCTGATGAAAAAAATTTAATTTCCCATGATTTTTTAAATTTATTGCTCAGAATGCCTAAGTCCTAAATTAGACATAGAGCTTTTGGTGTAAGCCAGCATAATCCTTTTACCATGGAATCATTCTGTTATATATTATTTTGACTGCTCTGAGAGTGTGTGAAATTGTTGTCTAAAATACATTGCTTAATACTGATATTTGCCCATTTTAGACAAATCTGTTTAAAATTTTGAGATGAAATTACGCAAAATAAACCAACCTTCTCTTTAGTCCCTTGGGTAGGAAACACCTGAGTTCTGCATAGTTTCAAAGTGCTTTTGAAAGGACTGAAATTGGTCAGTGTCATGCTACAATGGTGTAATTTTTTAAGGGCTAGTTAAATTACTTCCATGGGATAAGAAGTCCCTTACACAGAGCTATATCTGCAAAAGAGCACAAAAAAGTGTGCTCAGTCATGCTGGGATGATGGAATCATGCTGCTCTCAATGAGCTGAGCTCTCCAGTCTGCTGAGGAGATTCCTGTTGCCTTTCAGTCTTTGGACCAGTCCATCTATGGAAAAATTACTTATTCCTGCCTCTGGTAGGAAAAGCATTGAGAATTTTGTGTGAGGGAACTTGGAGCCATTCTGCTGATACTCATGGCTATGCAGCTCTGAGAAGTTCCTCTTCTAGGTTGTCTCCTAAGAGCAAAAATCCCTAAAAGATCTGGTCCTCCATGTGATTTGCTTATACAGTAATTTTCTTCTCCTGAATGAAGCCAGGAAAGAGCTTCCCGTTACATTTCAGGGAAGTTAAGTGATGTGCAGAGCAGATATGTCAAATTACAGAACTCTAGTGTGTAGAAACCAAGTCAAGATTAATAAAAGTTTGCTGTCTTTCTAAGATGATCTTATACATTAGAGTGTCAAATGCTCTAGGACTTCTAAATGCAAGAAGACGGGGTGAATCCAAGGCAATGAAATGGAACTAATTAAAATGTCAGATAACACAATTTTGGTTGTTTGAAACAGACCTATATGTAAGATATTGAGATCTTCATTAGATGGCCACAAACTTTAATTTTTAATAAGAAATAATCTTAATAATGTTTTACATCAAGTCTGGCCTCTGCTGCCTACAAATTTGGATTGATATATCAAAGTACATATTGCCTTTAATGTTCCTGTCAAACCTGAGCTGTGATGCATGGAGTTATTCCCTACTTGGAGGGATGATTCTGTGAAACTTAGCTAATAAAAACGTGACACAGCCAGTGACTGATGTCTGTTCTCTCAGGGTGTGTTAGCGTGGGACAAACACTGCATACACATTCTCTTCTTGACACTGAAAAATGAGACACATCTAGTAAAAAAACATAATAGATGCTCTAATGGTCTTGCTTTGACCTTCTCCTTGTCTTTCTGCCTCCTCATGCACCTTTCTCGCCTCTCAACTCTTTCCCTCCCTTCCCTTGCAGGCTCTGAGTCTACAATTTATCTGCTGCCTCTGAATGCCTGTGCACGGGCCCTGGCAGGGTCTGGGCTTCCTCTGTGGGAGATCCCAGGCTGCTTTTTGCCAGCTTGGACCACGAACAGACAAAAAAAAAAAGCTTTTCCTGTTAAAGTAAAGATACACTTCAAAAATCAAAACAAACCTCAGCAGCCAATCCAAATCCCAGCTCCAGCAACCTGGTAATTTGTCAGTGCCAGGCGTCAGCCCACTATTAGTCTTTTTCTGGATAGAGATGACAGAGCTCTGTTGACAAGCTGCAGGACTTATTTTGGGAGCTGGCACCTGGCTCCTGGCACGTCCCCCTGCGACTGTGTCACGCTCTTCAGAGCTGCCTTTGGCTCTGCAGGGCTGGAGCTGGGGTGGGCTGGCACTCCCTCGCTCTTTGCTCCCATTGCATGTCCCTGCTGTCCCCAGGGCTGGCAGAGGGGTGTCCCAGTGCTCACACACACAGAGCACGAGGCTCCTCACCCTTCCCCAGAGGGGCTGGAAGGTGCTTTGGCCTCTTCTCTCCCAGCCTCCCTCTCCTGCATCCCTCTGCTCCCATCCCCCTGAGCTGCTCCCCTTGTCCTTGCTCAGTGCCACAGTCAGGGCCACTGGATGTGTGTGCTTCTGCTCCTTCCCTTCCTGCAAAAGGCCACAGCATCTGATCTGGGGCCTTCCTGCTCCCACTGCAAGAAAATATTTAGCATTTTAATATATTTTCCACATTTTTAGAAGTAATTTATGTATGAACATACACAGTGCTTAGTAATCATTTCTCAGATGAATGTGGAATTTTTCTAAAATTAAACTATCATTCTTTTCTCTTCACACTTGGCTGTCATATCTTTCTTAATGCAAATCAGTCATTGACTAGAGACACCTACTGTAAGAAGCTATTTTAGCTGTCTGATCGGTTATAAATTGATTTTAGAAGTGAAGACCATTATGGGGAGATAAGCTGGGATTGGTAGGGAATGGAAAAAGTAATTCAAAGGGGAAGTTTTTATTTGAATGTGACTCTTTACCTCTGTGTTGGAGCAAAGGCTGTAATCCAGAGGTCCTATCTCTCTTTCCTCCTGCTTTAACTCTTAGACCACAAATCCCTCACCTGCCTTACCCCTATACAATGCAGAGCCCTTGAGGACCAGAGACAGATGCCCCAAGGAAAAAATATTTCCCCTTTCAGTGTCCATTTGATGCAGGGAACATTATCTCTGAAGGAGCCAGGCTACTCCCCTGCTCTGAAGCAGGTCCCTTGGCACAGGAATGAAAAGGAATCCATTATGGTTTGTTTCAGAGAAACCTCTCTTCCCCACAGTATTTCCTCCTGCTATGCTTCAAGTGCTCTTCAGAGGGAATATTCACATTTTCCAGGCAAAGAAAATGCCTTCACTATCACAGTAGTGGTCTGCACAAAGTGAGAGCAAAGCAAAGAATGCTCACTGGATGCAAGCTGGGAAGTTGGGAAAAGTGAGAGCTGTTTTCTGGTTTTCTTTTCTTCTGCTCTTTATTCTTCAGGGCCAGCTCTGATGTTGTCTACTGGGGCTTGAACAAGGAGCTTAATTTTTAAGGCATGACTCTTCTCTTTGCATTTTTTGATTATTTTCTGTTACTTGCACTGCCAGTTCTTTGTATGTAATTAAAAGTATTCAAACAGTGGCTGAGTTTTTAAATTAATTCAGTTTGAGGGAACATGCTTACCAACTTCAAGGTTTGCATGCTGTGTCTATAGGAGCAATTGTTATCCAGGCAGGAGTTTTGGGAGTCAGTTTTGAAACCACAAAAAACAAACACTGAAAGCAACTTCTACTACCTACAAGTACTTCTGTGCTTTCCAGGTTTGTTGAAACATTTCTTTTTTTCTCCTAGCAAATTATGTGCAACACTATTCAGGTTTTGATTACTTATGATCAATCCACCTTGTCAAAGCTCCTGAACACTGTTAGTCAAATGTATTTGAATAAACAAATGCATGTAACAGTTGCAGGAGGTTTATGGATATTCATAGAGCAGAAAAACAACCTAATAAATCACATTAATTACAAATTGCCTTTTCCTTGCACAGCTCTATTGTCCCCTGAACGCTTGTAATTGAGAGCTCAAAGGTGAACATTCTTACTTTGGTAAGTTTTAAGGAAGCATGTTTTTTTAATGCCTAGGCTTGTGGTTTCTCAGATATGTACAGGATTTTTTAACACGCTCCATTTAATACAAAATTCAGGGCAGTTAAAATCCTCCTCTACTCCTGAGCTAGAAAAAGAGTCCTGGATCAGATTGCAGCTCTGGAGTGAGGCTAATTGCTGAAGGAAGCTAATCTCCTGCCCCTCACCTTCCATGCATTAAGAGATATCCCTTGCTGGTTCCCAAGGAAGCTCCCTGGGAGCCCAGAGCTGCAGATGCACCAGTGGGAAGGTGTGATGCCTCTGGCAAGGATGTGGCATCTCCTGGAGCCACCCAGTCCCACCACCCTGAGAAGGGAAAGCACTTCCCAGCTCATTCTGACAGCTCTTCACATCAGCTGAGCTCAAAGCCTTCAGCCATCTGTTTGCATCTTAGCTGCAACCTATCAGAGTCTGTTTCATTGAGAACTCAGCCCTGATGCCCCAGCTACAAGTGAATGCAAGCACATGGCTTTGCTCTAATGGCACAGGAGCTGCTGCAGCCTGAGGGCCTGTGTCCCACTGTCCTGTTTTGTACCAGCCACCTGTGGAGTGAGGAGAGCTGGCCCTGCTGGTCCCCTGAGTCAGGAGACAGCTGTGCCACCACGGGCAGAGATGGAAGGATAGCCTTGGTTCATAGCTGAGCATTGTCCTGTGAGGCAGGAGCTGAAACACCGCTGCAGCCCACACCCTTGGGACACAGCATGGTCCACCTGGCTGTGCCACTTCCAGACTTTCCACCAGACTGTCTGGCAGGCAGGTTCTGGCTGTCCCATGGCTGCTCTGTGGGCACAGGCTGTCTCTGGGCAGTGCAGTACTGCAAAGCACTTGAGCTCCCACTCGTGTTGTCCACCAAGGGCTGCTCTTGTGTGGCCACCTCTGCTTCAGGACCTTTGTCCTTCTGTGCTGGGACAGCAAGAACTGCACAGGCAGTGACTGTGCTCCCTGTGACCTGTGACAGCCTCAGCAGTGGAGGGCACCTGCCTGCAGCCTCCTGTGCTGTCTCAGCAGGGAGGTTGGAGCTGGTGTTTGGGCAGGGCTGGGTGTCAGTCCTGCGCTCTCACACGGCACCGTTCCGTGCTCTGCCCGACCTCTGCCTCTGCCATTGATTGATTCTTGGCTGGTCTTTTGGAGGCCAGGATGTTCATGTGATTGCAGGGATGGGTCTGCAGCTCCAGTCTGGCTGCTGCAGCCACACACACACACACACACACACACAGACACATAAACAAGCACACACTGGTCCCTCTCTATCTTGTGCAGACCTATTGCCATGCCACGATCTGACTGCCAGACCTCTGGTGTCTCTCTGGCATCCAGCCTCCCCTGCAGGTGCCTCCAACACCCCTTATCCTACATGGACACTCCCAGGAGTGATGTTCCCTAGGGAAAAGCACACAAACACTCATGGGTTCCTCCAGATATTGGTGCCCAGACACACAGGGCCTCTGCTCCATGGCTTGACTCCAGCTGCTGCTCACACACACACAAAACATGGTCCCCAACCCAGGAAAGCAATCAGAAATGCAATTTAACAAGAAAATCAAGGCATGACCAAACAAGCATAATGACCAGCAGCCTGTTCACATGCAACTGGCTCTTTTTATCCACTTATCTCTGTATTTTCTATGCTTGTTCCTTTGCAAGCATCCTTTACCCTCCTGTTCTTGCCTTTGGTCTTTACCCTTAAAAACCCTTAAGTCTCACACATTCCCACTAACTTCTTTAAGACATCCTGCAGTACATTTTACACCATTTCCCAAATGCCCACCCCACAATCCATCCTGAACACCTGGAGGCAATAACCCTGCTGGGTCTGCAAGGCTCTCTGGTGACAGCAGCTCCTGCAGACTCGTCCCACACCCAAACCATGGTCGGGCTGTTGTGTCCTGAGGTCCCTGGGAGTACCCAGGACCAGGTGCTATGGGGCTTCCTCTGCTTGGTACTGTGCTCTGCCCATCTCCAGGCCTTTGTGCTTGTGGTGATCAGCTCTTCATCATATCACTAACAGTTCCCACCACTGTAAATGTGGATGGCTCTCAGAAGAGTAATCCCTGAATTTACACCATTGTCAGCAGATCTGAAGTTTGATCTTCAGAATTCATGTGTCTCCTGAGTCTTCTGTGCTCATTTGATAGACTATGACCTCTTCAGCCACCAGTTTTTTACAGTAACACATGGAAAAAGTCATCTCCTAAAGCACATTTACTGCTGCTTTTTAGGAAGTCACAATTTGAGGTTAATGAGGAATGTGAACAGCATTTAAACACTGAACAGACTGGGCCATCGTGTGCCTCATTTAGTAACAGGAGAGGAAGGCAACTTCTACCATCAGCTCTCAGTAAGGCATTGTGCTGCTGCTTCCTTCTGTGCCAGGACAGTGTGTGTGAGAATTCTGTAGCCTTCAGGAGGTGACTGGGAGAGTACCAGGTACTGTGTAAGGGAAGTTGTTTTTCTGTCGCTCTTTGAATGACTATATCCAGAAAATTTAAGGCTCTATGCATAAAACTTGCAATTTATTGCTGTAAAATGTAAAGAGGGGACACTCAACTTCAGAGACAACCAGCAGGGTTGGAGATGGGGTGGGTCCTCTCAGGTTACAGACCAGCAGAACACACCAGGGATGTGGTGCATGCAGGAGGGGACCTGGCAAAGACATTAATTTGTTGCTGTATTAAAAGCAACCCAGAAATAAATCACCATTTTGCAGACCACCTGCCCTCTGCCATCTCCTCTGGAACAGGCAGGGATGTTAAGTACCAACATCTCTGTAAATACTGAATCTGCCAATAGAAATGTTTTTGATTAAACTCTGTGCAAAGGCCACGTGCATAAACTCATGGGATACACAGAAACAGTACTGGGGTGGTGACTTCAAAACCATTTGCAATCTTCTGTTTACTACTGGCAAACATTTCCAGGAGACACGTTTGTGAGGAGTATTTGTAGAATTTGGCACCATAGCTTGAGGCTTTATCCAGCAGCTGCTGAAGGGATGGCATAATACCTGTGTTGTCAGGCTTGACACAGTTAGAGATGAAGCACTTCTTTAGATTAGTATGGAATTAATTCCTTTCTTGGCTACAGAATAGTTATATTTGATGTTGCCCTATTGGAAGTGATGCTTGAATGGATCAACAATGTTTTTGATAATATCTGCCAAGACCATTTTGACGGAGTCTTTTACTCGTTTTTACTCATTTTTATACATCATGCATCAGTTTAGAATATAGTGCAGATAATGAAAAGGTGTTGAAAACCAAAACCTAATAGTGTTTTGCATCTCTTACATTCATGTCATAGACTTTATGTTGGAATGAATGAAGTTGTCTGGAGAAGCAGGCCAGATGTGATTTTAAAATCCCATCACTACTGTAATTATCTGGACTGTTTTGTATAATAAACTATTTTGGAAGACAGATCTACTCGTTAGCCAGTCTGTTACCAAAGCCATTTAAAAAATGACTGATAGCATGAGGAGCACAGAGGCTGCTGAGGAATACCTTGATGCACCCAGGAAAAACACACAGTCTGTGGCTGCAGATATGGGTTGCAAGATTCAGTAGTGGAGAAAAACCGAATCAGTCACTCCTCATCCAATTCTTTTTCAGAGACAGAAGAAAATGCATTTGGAAGATAAAAGAGATGACATCACTCTCTAGAGCTCAGGCACATGTCTCTGCTCCCAGCCAAGCAGCAATCACTGTGACGAACTCAACTCCTCAAACTTTGCAGTGAGGGGGCAGGTGAGAAAATCACCGTGCTTGTCCTCCAGCTCTGGGATGGAGGATTAAAACAGTTTTAGTCACTGCTGAAAACACTGATCTATTTTGGGGCTCAGCAAATCTATTTCTTGCCAGTGCACTGGAAAACCAGAATGTAGACCTGGAAAAGATTCACTTAGAATAATAAAGTATATTTTGGCTTGGTACTTGCACATAGACAAGCCACCAGTTGTCTGTGTGCCTTTTAGGGAGGCAACACTGTTGATATTTTTGAAGACAGAGGAATTCTGGGAATTTAAAACCTGTGCAAAGGGATTATATTTAATAGAATTTCACTGATCTTGAGCAAACACAGGAGCTTGTGCCACAGCTTTCAAAATCTGCAGGGATTCTTGAGTCATCTGTGCACCCCTGAAGCTGCACCAGCAGATACCAATGACTGCTGTTGGCAGCTGCTGTGACAAATGGGGTGAAACAGGCTCTGATTATCTTCTGCCATATGAAGGATATTTAATGCAGCTTACACTGATAATTCTCTACCAAGCACGAGGTTGGAAATGGTGCTTGCAACAGGTGAGCTACTCTCACCTATGCTAGCACTGGATGGCTGGAGAAATGATGCCAGGGAGAATTGCAGTCAGAAAATGCCTGGGCTGCAGCATCCACAACTACTGTGACTCCTAAAAAATATAGGTGCATCCCTTGGCTGCCAAGGCAAGGACTTTCTGTACCTTCATTATGAACTGAAGTGAAAAAAATACAGAAGCTGCAAACTGGAGAATGCAACTGAAATACAAATTATCACAAGTGAGATGGAGCTCAGAATAATTTCAGTGAAGATGTAGAAGGAAAAAAGTAGAATGGAAATTAAATGAAATATGTGAGATTTTTCTGTATATGTTACCAATGAATTTTATGGGCTAGTCATGTCTTTTAAGAATTTCTTTTGAGCTATATATTTGAAAACTAAAAAATAATATTATCAAATTAAGGGCTGCTGCCATTAGGTATATTCTGATCATGAGTAAGCCATCTCTTAGAAAAGATTATATCTAGATGATATCTACTAAGAAACTTGCCACCAAAACACATCTTTCTTATTTTTCATGACAAGCAGTGACAATGGCTAAAGTTTCTCACCTTATTTCACAACTAAATAGTGAACATCCTTTCTGTCTTCAAAAGCTGAGTTTGCTGGCCTTTGAGGGAGGCCTGAAGACACACTCTTTAGCCATTAGGTTTTTCTTGTGGTGGGCCTGTTTGAAGGTTTTGATATGTATTTTTGTTGTTGGAGTTATTTGCCTTATTTTTGCTAGGCTGTTACATGACATTTTTGTTATAATTCATTGCATATATGCCCACAGTATATATAATTGGCATATGTGAAACAGATGCAGAGCTACTGAAAGTAGCAGAAATGTCAGCAGCAATTGTATAAAAAGACAGCTACTACTGATTTCCACTTTTACAGAGTAACTGCATTTCCCAAATAGTCACCCAAATAAAATTGTGGTTGTACCTAGAAATATTTTGAAATATAAATTTTATCTGTAGACTTTCCTGTTTCCAGCTGAAATAGTGCAACATGAAAGTTGATTAGAATTATCTGACAGTGAATCTACAGGTTGAATCCTGCTGTTACATTCTATTTTATTGAATAGCAAGATGATGAACAGTGCAGGTAATGCTGGATAGAGCAATATTTCTTTATTTAATTTTGCAATTTAAAGTTAAGAACATTTTGGTTAATGGAAAGTGAAGATAATGTTAAGGAGGTTATTATTTATTGGTGATTTATATGGCAATGGGGTTGTATTGTAAAGCTCTGAGTTAGGAAAACTGACTTGTTAAGTCTCCTTAACTCTCAGGCATTGGAGAATTACCCTTGGTTCTAGTTGAAAAATACATATTGGCAGATATGAACAAGGTGCAAACTGTGTCTAGATTCATTTAGAACTCCCAGGTGGGAAAATCTGAGTAGGTTTTCAATGAAGAGTCTATTATTCCTTGGTGACTGAGAACATCACATATGAAAACTACAGCATCTAAAATGAGAACTCTTAAATCTAGCCAGTGCTGGCTCACAATGCCATATTCAACTTGTTGAGATTATCATTGCCTTTAATTACCAGAAATCTTCTTGTAATGATAGCCATTTCTCAGATGCTCTAGTGAGGTGTTTGCCTAGTAGAGATGAAAATTTAGTAAATTCCTGTTATTGATATGGTGTTTTATTGCTAAAAAGCAAGAATAAGAAAAAAAAACCATACTTACTGGTTGTGTTATTTTATCATGTCAGCTAGGAGACTGCAAATTCCCTGGGACAAAGACTTTATGTTTATTTTTGTAATCTGCCATTCAGACCAATGGGACAATGTAGTCTATAAACAATAACAGAATGCCAGTTAATTTCAGATTATAGGCTGTACAAGAAATTCAGTCTGTAATTTTGCTTTCTAGGCATGGTTATCTGAGATTTTATGTGATGATTATCATTAGAGCAGCAAAATTTTCATGTGATCTCATGCCAGCAGATTATCCACAATCAGTCAAAACTGAATGCCTGTGAGGACTTGCTGGATCTTTCAATGTAAGTAAGTGGTGCTGTTTTATTCTGACAAACTTAATCAACATACTAATCTAATAACGAAAAAAATTATTCTTTTTCCTAAAATCTTATATAAAACAATAAGTGCTCACAAGGATGCATCAGCAACAGATATTATCTAGCATGGAGGCAATGCTGTTTTATCAAAAACTAAAGGCATATTGGTGTGATAGTAATTTCATCTACTTCTGAAACATATAAATATAAAAGGTAGTAAAAGTCTGAAGATGAAGATAACGAGAGCTGCTGAAGCACAGAATGCCAGAACTTCAGTGCTGAAAGACAAGCAACAGCCTCTTACTCTTCAGGTTTGTCACATGAGGCTGCCTGCCAGAATGAAACCAGTGAAAAGTCATGTTCTTAATACTGTTTCCTAATTTTTATTACTGTTTCAAATACTACTCTCTTTAATTTTGGCAACAGCTGTTGGCAGCACTGTACAGTATGTGTCTGCACAGGATGTGTTCTCTCACATTTTGTTCTGCAGACAGTGGGGCTTGGATTTTTTTTTTATTTAAAGCTAAGAAAAGGATTTTATAGGCTGTTCAATAGCTGGAATCCTTAAAAATTCACCTTACAAAGCATGAGGAAATCCCACAGTTCAAATGCACCACACAATGCCAAGGGAAGTGTGGATTCCTCCTTCTCCTCTTTCTCTCATCTTGATGTAGGGTGATGTAGGGATGTTTTTCAACAAGGAATAAGTGACAATCTCATGTATTTTATAGCTTGGTCAAACATTACTCAAACATCTGCTGTACAGTAATTCTGTGATGTGAACTGCAGTCAGCTAAGAATTGTCCTTAGTAGAAAAGTTGATATATTTATTGAAGAAACCCACAGAAGATGCAAACTTCAGTCTGACCTTGTCTGTTTTCTACTTTCATTGTTCATTTTGTACATGAATATATATATACATATATATATATATATATATATACACATTCTATGTGCTCCCAGGCCAAAAGCTGAAATGAAATGACAGTGATGTAGGGATATGGACTCTGGGCAATATTAAAGAAAAATCCTTTTTACCTGTGAAATCCAGACTCCCTTTTCCAGTGATATCTGGAGAATGCCAAGAGACTTAAGGATAACATTTAGGCTTTGCTGGCCTGTGTGCCCTTGTCTGAGCATGATGCCATTTGAGCATCATTTCCACTCCTCCCCACTGACCCTCCTTTGTCCCTTCTGTCTCCCTGTCACCCTCTGTCTGGCTGCCAATAAAAATGCCTAATGATCTGAAAAATGCTGGGAACTAGCTGTTTCTATCTGGATCTGTTCCGTGACGTGTCTCCCAGTGTGACCACACACAGCTGTGCTGCCCTGGGCCCAGCAGTGGGAATGATTGTAGCTTTAGGGTGAAGTCGATCTGTCACCACCCCTGAGACCACAGCTCAGCCATTTTCCTCCTTAGTCTCACTCCAGCAATTAACTCATCAGCTACTGGCACAATGTCTCCTGTCATTCTTGAGCTGCTTTTTATACTCACAGAGGCTCTGCTGGGAATTGGGAAGCAGAAGGAAAAGCAGAATCAGGCTGCTCCTTTCAGGGAAGGGCTGCCCTGTGCAGGGAGTGTCTCATGCTGCATTGGCAGAAAGATGCTCTTTGTCACTCTCCAAGCTGGGTTGCTGCACTGGAGCTGGCCACTGAGCCCAGGCTGCATTTCACCTCCCAGAAACCCAACTGCAGCAGGAGCCTTGGCTGATCACTCAGTCTTGAGTGAGCTGAGTCTGAGGTGACCCAAGAAAACTTCAGAACCTGTTTGGGGACTCACTGGCAGCCTTGAACATTCTGTTAGCATATAAATGATAGTATTAGGTGAGCAAAATGATCAATTGGTGTCAAAGTGGCTTTCAGGATATGTTCTCACTTCTTCCTGGTGAAAGCCAAGATTTGAAGGTGAAACTTGAGTCATGGAAGAAAAGACAGGGCCAGACAGTGCCCACAGGGACAGCTATGGGCTCACAGAGGGACATAAAATTTATTTTTCCCACCCTCTCAGTTTTCTCCAAGTAAATGAAACTATAATCTGACCCTTTTATTCTGATAATCTTTGAGAAGGAATTAGGCCTGCCAAAAACCTCTGCTAATGCACCAAAGGAAGAGGAAGCAAGTCAGAACACATGTTTTGGATCAAACAGTAACATTCTGTTGCACACATCTAAAACACAGTGGAGGGAACACAGTGCAGCTTTGGAGTGTGCCTGGGGACATGAATCACATATTAGCTCAATATTTGCCCAAAGTGTATAAATCACCAGGATTCAGGCAGCTAAACTTTGTTTATAAGAGCTGCACCAGTAAATGTGCACACTGCAGCCTTGTTTGTCTTAGCTGTGCATTTTGAGGCTTTACCCATACACCAAGTAATATTTAGTGGTTTTTTCCCTTCTTTTTGAATGAGGAAATTGTCTAAATAACACAACAATGAAAGAAATGCTCCACCTCAGGGACAGCAAAACATCAGCAGCATAACCAAGTTTGACATTCTTACGGATTTGGGTCGGCAGCTTTGACAATAATAACAAAGAGATAAATTTAATGTAAATTTAGCACTAGACATCAAAACCAAAAAAGGTGATTGGTGCCACGTAAAACTGCCTCAAGACGGTCAGTCTAGTGAAGATCATGTGCAGTTGTGTCAGTTAGTTGACTGCTGGCTGAAAAGCAGAGTGTGGGGTGGGTCAGCAAGTGTTTGGCTTTGTGGTACTGTGAGAAGAAGGTGAGGGTTTTCTGTCACCTGTCTGATGGCCCCCTGGGAACTTGTGACCCTCTTGGGCACTTCAAACCAAACCTGAGAAGGGGGAGTTTTTCCAGCCATCCTAATTTATCAATCCCACCTGTCAGGTGGGTGAAGGACAGGGGTTTTCTTTATGTCTTTTCTGAACAAATTAGTGCTCTGTGTGGCCCCACAGCTGGCCAGGTGGCAGACCAAATCTCCAATCTGTTTTTCCACCCTAGTCCCTCTGTCTCCTGCCCAAGTGTCAAGGCAGAAAAGAGCAGCAAGGACATGAAGGAGAAGTGAGGGGAGTCACTTGAAGGACTGGAAGATGTGAAGGCAACTGGAGATGACTGCAAGGCAAAATATTCCAGGGACATGTACAGGACCGAGGGGACATGTGGTGAACTTACAATGCTGGAAACTGAGAGGTGTTGTTTGGGGTTAAAAAGGAAAGCTCTGGGACATTGAACTGCAGGAAATTAAGGTTCAGTAGTTCTGCTCCTCAGGGAGCAACTTGTCTTCAGAGCTTGACAGTACTGCATTGTGGTTAAATGTGTCTGGAAGGATTGGTTTATTGCTATCATGATATATGAATCTCCTCCAGATACTTATCTCAGAGGTTGTGGAGGGGTTCAGGAAGCAATGGCAGGCTATAAATGGGGGAGGAGAAAGATGTCAAGCTTAACATCAGGGAGGAAGGAAAGCTAAAATAATAAATATTGATTTGGAGTATGTCTCTTATTAGCTCTGAGTGAACAGGAAAATGTTATAATAATGTGAAATTTATGTGAACCATAAATTATCCACGTGGAGCTCTTCTGCATTGGTGTTGACTAATCAAGGAACCATGCTGGGGGGTGGCTGGCCATGCTGCTCATTCAACAGCTCGAGTTCATTGTTGTATTTCATTGTATTCCTGCAGGCTGTACATTTTTATTACCACATAGCCGTTTGTGGGATGCATGCCCTGGACTCAAGGAAATCCCTTTTGCCAGGTGGTTTGAGTCAGTGAGAGACTTGTCCTGACTTTGGTGATCCTTTGATCTGTTCCCTGCTCTACAGCTGAAGAGGGCTGAGTAAATCCTGATGACAACAGGTATTGGACTGAGTTAAAATCTTCCATGTGGATTTTGATCATGCACTTAAAGGGAGTTGTAAAGCCAAGCCAAGCACTGGACATCCAAATTTAATGCTGCATTAACCCATTGGCAAGAGGTGCTGTCAGAATAGGAGACATAATCTGAAATTTATTTGGACTTCAGCAGGGAGTCTCCACTCTCCTGGACATGCAGGCTGGGACTGAATTTCTTCACCTTCAGATTGAGATACTAAAGTTTCAGGACCAGGGATTACATATGCAGACCTTTAATTGCTTCAAATTAATTTTAAAAATCCGTACAATTTTTGCTTAGAAAGTGTTCTTCATGTGGAGCAACATGAAAAGGAAAGTAAGGTTTATTGTCCAAAAAAGAATCCCCAAGGAAAAAAAAAGATAACATGGCAAGTTGTGATTCCTTAATACATAGATCAGCTGGAGGAAATGTTAATGAGGGTATGAATATCAAGTCTTCCCCATGCCAAAGTCAAGGTGGAAAAGTCATCCAAAAAGCCAGTGCAGATGTTCACCATGGGGTCACATGCCTTTATTTTGTAGTCTGGTGAACAGATCAATAAATGCAACAAAGGCATTGACATCTCATTAATTCTGAAAGCACTGATTTGGTGTCAATGCCTTAGTTACATCTATTGAAAAGGATACATTCAGGTTATTTGTGTCTCAGAGTGTTGCTTTGTGCTACTTGCAGAAAGGGTGGGTTTAGGGTAGGCCTCTGCTGGTATTTACTTCTGTGTGAGCACACTTTTGTCCAATTTCCATTTTTTTAAAAAGCTTTGCTTGGATTCAAAAATTATAATGCCATTCTGAGATGAGCCAGGTCTGCTTAAATCTGGGATATTTTCTGATTTTGGTAACCTCTCTGTCCTACAGGCTTTGAGCTACAGGCTGACTGAAGAATGCACCTGAGCACATGTGACACAAAGGAGGATTTTCTTTTACATTTTCCACTCTAAAATTCCACTCTTCTGCTTATTTAGCATACCTTGTGAGGCTCAGGCCATCTCTTGGCTGTGTACAAAGTATGTGGAAGCTGAGAAAGTGCATTCAGGTCTGCCTGGGTTCTCTGAGTTGTGCAGGTACAGTCCTTGTGCAGGGGCTGTGTGTGGCTCCTGCTGATCCCTTTCCCAGGCAGGGTCTGGCAGCAGATCCTTGATCAGGCACCAGCCCAAGCCTGAGGAGCCATGAACCCTTCCCTGTCCCTCTGCTGCCACAGCAGAAATCAGCTATTGTATTTGTCTGTACAGGAGGGTAACACAGACAAAGATCAAAGCCAATTTACTGGTGCAAAATCAGATTGCATCATTAACAACAAAAAAAAGAGGATGCTTTGGTTTTAGACCTTTTTTTTTTGTGTGTGTGTGTGTCTGTGACATTCCATTTGTACAATTTCTTCTCTCAGTTTATGAATTTATTTTATTTCAGTGTACTGGTCTGTGGAATTGTGTGCAGATGTGTCTGTACCATGGAGTAATTTGCATGTACTGTGTTGCATGGGCCAAGGAATGTGCTGTGCTCAAGGCTTTGAACTTGAAACACTTTTGAAGGGTCTGATTTTACACGATGAGTGAAAATCAGATCCCTGTAAAGTTCCACCTTAGATGTCTAAAGATGAATTAATGCAGAATCAGTGACCACTTACAAATGTATTTTCCCTTACCAGATCTCCTCAATAAGGAGGAGACACTGTTAGAGAAAAATTATGGAGTTTTAAAAGTTATTTGGGAAGGGTTGTTTCTACTGATGCTCTTTGGGACTCCAATGCAAATAAGCAGCATCTGCCACCATCAGGGTTTTTTTTTTTTCTGAATATTGTTCTGTCTGACACTACACAGTTTTTCAAAAGGAATTCTTGTAAACCTTTGGAACACCAATGTCTGATTGCTTTGAAATTTTAACAGTGTCAAATATTTCTTTGAAACTGGGGACAGTAAAATGAAAGCTGAACAGGCAGCTCTGCCCACACAAACAATTTTTTTTTGCATTTTCAAATGTTTCTGATGCTGGTTGCTATTGGAACTTTGAAAAGTCTTTCTAGTGCTTGAAGTGTGACACAAACAAGGGACTCTTCCATTTTTCTTTTTCAAAGATGAGGAAATTTCAAAATTATTGAAGGCAATAAAAAGGAAAATGAAAAGCAAAACCAGAACAATTTTGATGTTATCGATTTTACAGTGTCTGTGTAAAAAGGAAACAGGAAAAAAAAGGAGAAAGTCTCTCTCTGTGTATGTGTCTCGAATTTGTCAGGTTTCACATTTGAAGGTTTTGTTTGTTTGTTTGGTTTTTTTTGCAAAACAAACAAACAAACAAACAAACAAACTTTCCTGTTCTACAATAATAGCAATTTTTCTTTGAAATACAAATTTTAATTTTCAGATAGCTCTGAGGATAAGTCTGCCTCATTTTTAGGAAAAAAGAATCCCTTCTAGCTATGCAGTGAAATGGCTTTTGATGTTTAAAGAATTCTACATTTGGACAGTTAGGTTAGAAATAACTAATAATATGTTCATTGATTATATGTCTTTGATTTTAACAATCCTCCTTCCCTGAATTATGAGATAAAATTAATTAAATCTTCTTTATAGAAAGAACTATCTTGTGTCTCTTCCTCTAAGCTGACTTCTGCAAATATGAATAATGACTAATAATGTTACACACACTGAATTTCAAGGAAATTTCTTGCAATATGTAAAAGTAATCATGTACAAATGTGTTTGCAGACTGGGATTGTATTCTCACCCAAATATATAATGCAGTTTCCAGGTGGTAGCTATCTGATATTATGTCTATTTTTGTTTTAACACAATGAATACTCAGCAGCAGAGTAACACTGCTCACTTTTCCTTCTAATATTGTTCATGGCAGAAATCCAATTTATACAGTGCAAATAATCATTATTTCCAATAGGTTGAGGATCTTTCCTGGCAAGAGCATAACCAATGCCTTCTACTCCTACTTGTGTAATTCGTGGCATTTCAGTGATGTGAGTTAGCATAAAAAATCCATTACCCATAGAAGGATAGTGGAAGCGGGGGGGGAAAGAGGAAAGAAAACAGGGAGCATTCCTAGTGCTGCCAGGCACAGGGAGTTAAAGCAAATAGCAAAGCAAGTGGAAAAAAATACAACAAGGAAGTTTAATAACCTGAAGAAGTACAGAGATCTTGTGGCCCTGGGGATGGCTCAGTGCCCTCACACCCAGGGAATTTGGCTGTTTCTGAGCAGGATTTTTACCAGGGGCTTGCCACAGTCCCCAGGCCCTTTCCTGGATTGCTTTGGATGCACAAAGAAAGGACTTGAGCAGCAATCTCTCTCTCACCTGGAAAGCTGTGGGGGCTCAATGCCAAGCACTGAACTCCTCAATTGTCTTTGCAAGAAGCCTCCAGCAGGATGCTAAAGCAGGAGCATGTTTTCATCGCCGGCTTCGCGAATGGGAGTGACTCATGTGCCATCTGTTTTGTCCCTCCACCCCATCATATGGGCTCCCTGTTTGTGCTGGATAATGCATTTGCCATCTATTAAAGGGAGAGGAAACTTTGGAACAGCCAAAACAAACACGCCTGAGAAAGGCTGAAGTTTTTGAGAGGGTCTGGCTGGAAAGCCACTGCCACTCTTACTTTCCACTGAGACGTGGCTCTGGGGCAGGGACACGCCAGGTGACAGCCCATGGAAACCTGACAGCGAGCCTGGGATTCCTCAGTGGGGGGCACAGAGGGGAGCAATACATGAAAAGGGACAATTGGCAGGTTCAGAAAGGCTGAGGAGATATTCAGCACCTCTCTGAGTGGTGGGACTTGCTGCAGGACACCGCAATCTTATCTGGTGCTTGAAAGGTGCTTGAATAAATGAATGGAAAAAAATTCCCATCAAGAGCACTGAAACACAATGACAGCACCTCGGGCTCATTCTGCAGTGTAAACTCTGTGTGTTGCTGGCACTAAAACTGGGACTCTGAAATCACTAAGCCTTGTAACAGACTCGAAATACTGATGCCAGAATCAACTGGAGAACTGGATTAGTGGTGCCTTGGCCATTCACAGGCTGAAATGTTACCAGACTTTTTGACTCTGAGGTTGCAGTGCTCAGTTAAAGAGCCCACCAAGGTGGCAATAGCCCCTCTGAGGAGAAGGACTATGCTGAGGAGTAACCAGAACAAGGCACACTCTACTCATTTCCTAAAACACTGTGTAATACCACCACAATATGCTGCTGAGAGGGCTTGCTAACAGGACATTCATAGATGGCACCATTGCAGGAAAATCAGTGAAAACGTGGGCTCTTCTTAAGCATTACATCATAACAATAAGCAAAAAGCATAAGCAAGGCCAAGGAGTTACTTACAGCCCAAGGATCAGCCTTTCCTTAACAAACACCATCTTTCCCTTGCTGCCTTTCTGTTACATGCTTGTGCACCACCCCTCCCAGAGTTAAAGATGTTATATTGATACAGAAATGCAAGATGTGCTGTATAAATGTGTTAAAAATATATCTTGATTTTCCTATCATTTCAGGTCTGCTCAGTGGGCAGCCTGACCCCATCACATCAGATACCCCACAAAGAGCTCACAGGTTTGGTGACACAGTTTCAGCCTCCCAGCTCAAGCCTAGACAGGAGCCAGGATGTGTTTCAGCCTTGCCCCAACTGGCTTGTGTTTCTCCCTAATGAGTGAAAATGTTACCTAGCTAAATGAGTATGAGGAACAAACTGTACCTACCACCAGAAAAGCTCTCTTGAAAACAGTTTCCAAACATATGCATGAGGTAATGAGCCTGTTTCCCTGCCTGTGTGTCACAGCACTCTGTGCTATTCTGGTTGTGTTTCTCAAGCTGGCATCGCTTTTTTGATGCGCTCGCTCCTGGTCTGCTCTGAGTCAGTCTCTGCACAATCTCAGGCTGCTTTTGTGAGGAGCTGCTGGGCAGCTCTGCCATCCCCAGTGTGCTGCTGGATGGAGCCTGCTCTGCACCTCTCCTAGTCCTTAGTTTTTCCCTCTCCCATCTCCAGCTATGTCTTTTTTCAGTGTGATGTGAGAGTGAAAGGCGCAGGAACCATCCCAGTGGTTCTCCCTCCTCTCCCTTGACAGGAACAACAGCAGCAAACCCAGAGTGGTGTAATTTAGTACAAGAAAATATTATATATTGCATTCAGAAAATAGGTGTGAGGTGCTTAGAAAGCTCAGCCTTTTGCTGATGAAATCTCTGAGAGCTTCTTGTGCATTACTTCAGTTTTCTCAACAGTTGGCAAATGGTTTGTTCCCCCCTCTGGAAATATTTGTCACAGTAGATTATTTTACCTTGGGCTGCTGTATGTAAAATGCAGAATGTTAATACTTTATTTGGCTAAACATGTATAATTTGGGAAGACAGGTGAAGTGATGGATTAATCATCAGGCTTTTAACTCTAAGTCTTGTTAGCTGCAGTTTTAAATGTTGTTTATTTGAAATTACAGAGTGAGTATGATGTCTAAGTGGAAGCTCTTTACATATATAAAATAAAGCTGCTTTTGCTCTTGGCAATAAGTGAGAGGATTTATTTAAAATCTGTCATTTTCCATCATACCTGGATGTTCAGATAGACTTATCACAAATAACTCAGTAGCAAAGCTACAGCTACTAAAGTAGCTTCCTTCTGCTTTCTATGAGTATCTCTAAGCCTTGACCTACAGGACCTTTCCTACTTATGGTGGGAAGGTAATTTTACAGACAAAAGAAATTACAGACATCTGGATAAGTGGCTATGAGTTGAATCCAATTCTACAGCTCTCATTGAGTAGGGAAATTGCCCTTTATACAACTCACAGCTGTCCCAAGTCACCTTCCTCACTATCTATTTATAGGTTTTTTGCTCAAGACATCTCAACTTCAAAAGAAATCCTTCTTAGGAGAGCATGCAATATTGTCTGGGAAGATAGGGGTACTCCTGCTTTGAATTTGTGCAGTGCAAGAGAGAGGTGAATATTAGTTTTGTCAGAATGGCAATTGAAGCAAAAGAATGGAAAAATGTTCATCTGATGCTGAGCCAAGAATGGTATTTTAAAGGATTCTTTATCGAAACTCAAATGCTTTATTTAAACTAGAAAGAGATTTTTCATTTTTGTACTATTTAATCCTTTTAACCTTTTTCTGCTTTAGATTTTATTTAGATTAATAGTGTTCTTGCAGAGAAATTGTTTGCTTTGTTGTCAGACAGAACATGTTGGTATTTCTGAGATGAAACATTGATTAAGCAGCATCCAAACACTGTGTTTTGGTGTAATAGTCCCAGCTCTGTTACACAACAAACTTTTTAGTTCCCAGGGATGTTTTGCTCATTTGAGGCATGGGCTGGTTGCAGTCAGTCAAAGAAATGAGCAGAAAACCCTTCCTAAAAGAGAGACAAAAGAGTATTTTGAGAAGCAGATTCTTCTTCCTTGACCAGTGCTGGAGGGAAGCACTTGATGAAGCAGTTGATGATCTTTAGTGATGCTGGATGATGCTCTTCTACCTTCTACTCCCAGGAACTGGAATTTCTTATCTTTCAGCTCTGAGGGAAGGCACAAAAGACCTGTGCTGCCAATTGGTACAGCAGCTGGCATAGAGTAATTTCTTGCCACAGACACACACTTTGCATTTAAAGGTTCTAATGTTTCAATTTCATTTGTGGCTGCCCTGTCTAGAGGTGAAAGCTGTGATGTCTGTGTTCAACCCCAGCCTGTTCATGACACTGGAGATACACCTTGGCTGCTAGAGTATATTTTTCCATCCTTAGGAAATGCAATTACCCTGAACAAGAAAGGGAAGTGTGAGGAAATCATGCTGAGCCTCACAGTGGCCTGGGGCGTGGTGCTGGAGCAGCCCTGCCAGCACTAGCAGTGCACAGCTTGGCTCTGTGCTTCCACCCTAGCTGATGTCCACCTTAGCATGGCTTTGGCAGGAGAAACTCTGTAAATCAACATTTTCAAGGGTAAAACAGGAGATGAGGACTTGCCAGCATTTATCATCTGACAATAAGAAAGTAAAGAGGCTGGCAGCCACATCTAAGATTATCTCCTCTCTGCTTGGGACTGTGTTATGTTTCAGTTGAGCTCAGGATGGAAAAGAAGGACTTGTGCTTATTTTTATCTTCAGCTTTCACATTCATAGCTGTCTGTGTTCCAAGACACTGTGCTGCTTGTGGCTGGTCCAGGCTGGAAGGTGTCGGGGTCCAACAAAGGACTTCAGGGGAGTCACATTGCTGTGAGGCCACAAGGACACCATGCCACAATGTGAGATCATCACCTCCAAGGCAGCTCAGACACACCCTTTCATCCAGAACATGTGGTGAGATCCTGGCATCATTTGCCTTCCTGGCAGGAATTTCTTCTAAACTGCCTGATATCTGCTTTCCTCCTTTTAAATCACTGCTCATAGATGGCTGTGTATAGTTTGTACTTATTCAGCTTTCCTGCACTGAATAGCCACTTTTTTGTTTCAATTATTGGAACACAATAAGAAAAAGAGTTGGGAGAGAAGGAATCAGCTATGAAATTATCTATTCATAGCATTGGTTTCCTGTATTTACTGACCAGTTTTTCACTTGCCCAAATAAAAGTATTTCATCCTACTCATTCTTCTTTGTTTTCTTGCATCAGAATCCCTTCCTTCCTTCCTTCCTTCCTTCCTTCCTTCCTTCCTTCCTTCCTTCCTTC